>CAMKVN010000289.1:0-33211 GCA_946474995.1 Funneliformis geosporum | reverse complement strand
TAAAATGCAATAAAAATTAAAATTTTAATAAAAAATGCTCAGAGCCCCATTTTCCTAGCAAACCTCCCATATGTTAAATATTTTATAATAAAGTATATGATTTTGCATTATATAAAGTCACATTAAATAAAATTTACTATATGAATTTTTGTAAAAATTGAAGATATAAAAAACATTTTTGCCTTATCTAAGAAGAAATACATTAGAATATATATTGTTATTCAAATAAAAATGAAATATATCATTAATAATCAAAATAATAACTAATAGTAAACTAATACAAATTTTATAAATCTCACTTGCTTTAATTATAAACAGCTAAGACATTAAAAGAAATCCTTTTTTTTTAATAATTAATAATAATAACAAAATAGCTTTATAAATAATTAACTATCAGTAAAAAATCTTATTTTAACAAATAACACTACTTTATATTAGTAAATACAATAATGAATATAATAAATAATAATCTAAATATGCAAATATGCAAATATTACAATTATTAGTATAATTATTAGAATAGAGTCCTAAACAGGTCAGGTTAAGGTGGGTTAACTCATAAATCTGATCTGAATAATAGGTTAAACAGATTGATCTGACCTAAATAATAAGTTAACAGATTGTTCTGACCTGAATATTAGATCAAATAGGTTGACTTGACCAATTTGTAACAAATGCATCATTCCTTAAGAATGATAAAAGAAATATTATTAGAATAGAGCTCTAAACAGGTCACGTTAAAGTAGATCAACTTATAAATCTGACCTGAATAATAGATATACAGATTAATCTGATCTGAATAATATGTTAAATAGGTTAACTTGATCTAACCTGTAACAAATACATCATTCCTTAAGAATGATAAAAGAAATCATTCTAAAGAAATGATAATATATCCTTTCTTAAGAATGATAAAGAAATTTATTCTAAAGGAATGATGATGAATTATTTTATAAGGATGATAAAAAATCATTTTAAAAAACTGATAATATATCATTACAAAATAATAATAAAAAATAATTATTCTTTGAAATAATGAAATATTACTGTATATTGTGGATTATAGTATCTTATGTATAGTATCTACCTGTATAATGTATTCTCATGTATAGTCATAACTTCTAAAATTTACAAAGGATCTGAGTATTATAATCTGCAATATTTGCAATATACAATAACTTAGATTTTTCAGAATATATTATTTTTCTAATATTATTAAAAATTAAACATAGAATATAATAAAGCATTTAAGATAATATGGGTTGTGATCTAAGAAAATCAAGTTCTGAGAATTTTTTAATAAAATTGAGATTTTAATTGCATTTTAATTTTTATTACATTTAGATTAAAATGTAATAAGATATTAATTTTAGTCAAAAATTTCTCAGAACTTGATTTTCTTAGATCACAACCCATATAATAAATATCAATAAAGAAAAAAGAAAACCTTTAAGAATAGTTAACAATATTCCTTTTAAAAAATAAATTTTAATTAGATTTAGATTAATTCAGATTTTTATAATATTATTTTTAAAATAATATTTCTTAATAAAAAATTATTTTAAGTTTGATTTAAAATAAAATAATTCAATTTATTTAAA
Source organism: Funneliformis geosporum (assembly GCA_946474995.1). Classification (NCBI taxonomy): domain Eukaryota; kingdom Fungi; phylum Glomeromycota; class Glomeromycetes; order Glomerales; family Glomeraceae; genus Funneliformis; species Funneliformis geosporum. The sequence continues at coordinate 31,610 of CAMKVN010000289.1, read as the reverse complement.
AAAGTTACCTTATTTATAATAAAAAATAATATTTATTATAAGAAATAAAATTAATTATCTTAAAAATAAAATATTAAAATTATTAATCCTTATAATTTAAAATTTTATTTAAAGGTTTGAATCCTGTATAAGCCACTACTATATTCGTCTTAATATGTAGAAAATACTTTAAAAGCAATATTAGTAAATAAATTGCAAATTTCCTTTTTTGGAAGAAATAAAGTTTTATTTGCACTATTACCTTTAAAAAAAGGGAAATTTATAGGGAATTTGCATATATATTTTTAGTAATTTGATGTTAACTACTATAAAGTAGAATTATATTTTATGAATTCCATTGAACATTTCGTTAAGAAATGCTGACATAATAAATTTTAAAACTTTGAAAATCATATTATCCGTTTATTTACATAAAATTTATTTGTCCTTATTGTACGATCTATCTTCCAATCATACAAGAAACGATTTCCATGCAGTTCAAGGAAGAAATTGCTCGTAATTATGATTTTTATAATAACAAATAATCATCATCTGAACTGTTTGATTTATTGACCATACACTTTCAAAATGTTCAGTTTATTAATTGTCTTATAATAACCCAGATGCACACTGCGATCATAAATTTGGGCATAACAATGGATTTTTAACATCAAACGCAAAACACAACCATCAATGCTATATCCCCCTAAAGTTCAGCACTAACCCTTTATTTGCCGATAATCGACCACGCCATCATTTTGCCAAACAAATATTAAATTGGCTGATACAATAAATTTGCAACTCCATACAAAACGCACTCAGTGAAGAAGTTGTAAATTACGAGGATAACCTAATTGATATTCCATGACGTCATAATAGTGATTTATTTCATGTCATCTTCATGTTACATTGTAAAAGCTCATTAAAATAATAAATTGAATTCATCATGATTTTCCTCTAACATTACTTCTTTAAGAGATGAGACAACTTCGTGTATATCAGGACGTTCATCAGAACGATATACCCAGCAAGCTGGTTACAAATAAATAAATAAAAAAAAAAAATTTGATATAAGATTTCATAAACACAATAAATTATTATTATTATTTACCTTTATATAAGTTACTGTATTTAATAGGTGTATCTTCAATATCCTCTTCCCTTTGCCCTTTCTTGATTTCCTTGACCAAATCTACATCATATTCTATACCCTCAGGATAAAAAGGTCTCCGTCCACTTGATATTTGCCATAAAAGAACTCCTACGCTATAAATATCTGATTTCTTATTTAGTTCATAAGTTTGAACATCATCTTGGAGTTTGTAAATGCTATTTAAACATTGAGGATCCATATAAGGAATTATCCCAAATTTATTTGTAAATTCATTATTATTATCATTAGTTGAATCTTCGCTTATTTTCCTTGCTAACCCAAAATTTGTCAGTTTAATATTATTCTGATGTACGAGGATATTGTACGCATGCTAATAAAAGGAAAAAAAATTAATAAAAAAAATTATAAAAAATAATATTATAAGGTACAATCTTATTACCAGATCTCCATGAACTATATCTTCATTATGAATACATGCTACAGCATTGCCAAGTTGTAAAGCTAAACGATATTTATCGTTCCAATCAAGTCTGTCAAAATTTTCATTTAGGTAACTATGCAGTGAACCACCGTCAGCGTATTCCATAACCAACAGATACTTGTTTATATGATGAATCAACTCGGTTCTTAATTTAGAGATTCCATAAAATCGTAAAACATTTGCATGAAAATCCACTTCTCGTTGTATTTTTAACTAATAATTAATATATTAATATCTTTTGTGAATAATTAATTTACTAAATCTTAGATATATTTATACCTCATTCACGATTTCTTGAACGGTTAATTTATATGAAGATTTTAAAACTAATACAGTATCTGAATCTTTCCAATTTGCACGAAAGATATTTCCAACCGAACCGTTGCTAATTTCTTGTATATTATTAAAATGTGAATAATCATAATACTTAATATGTTCTTCGACAATGGCCTTTTCTAACCAATCAATGTCATAATTGGGATCATTTTCTTGATTCTCGAAGATACTTGACATATTTTTACGAGTAAAGAAATTATTTGAAAAAAGGTTATTCATTTATTACTATTTATCACTAATTATTATTGGTTAGTACATTCGTGCTACTAAATCTAGAATAAACCAATTTTTATTTCGATGTTTTAATTGTCAACCTATTAATATTAGGCGTCTATATTGATATGCATTTTATATATATATATAAATAGTCTACCAGTTTAATTCTCCCAAAGAGCCGCAAGCATTGAGGATGTTAAGACTCGAGGCATTGTATACGATTGTTTGTTTATCCACAAATATGGTTCCGAATTATGAAAATATCACGGTGTATTCATTGCTTCGTCCAAGTGAACTTTCAAGTATTCTTGACCTCTTAATATAGATTTTCGAATTGATTTATCTCCAGTGTAATACATAGATGAAGTTTTTAATAAACGAATAAAATAACCTGATTCTTCTAGATTTCCCATGCTATTTCACCCAACTACCATCTTCGTGTTGATTTTTAATCTACAGTTTGATGATGCGTTAAAGTTAAAAGAATATCGATGGCTTTGAATGTTGGATAACCGGGACTCTAATTCCAAAATCGCTTCTTTAAATAATAAAATCCTCAACGGATACAATGATTTCCTCAATTTTAACCTTTTGAGCAAATACCAGATTTAGTCATGACAGGAAATGACATGGATTCAATTCCTTTTATTTTTGCTTTTCCATATTCTAGTGTTAAAAGATTCAAGGCGATTTCCTTGGAAAGGTTAAATCATGGCTCATCCGATCGACAGGAAGTTAATTGATTATAAAATTTCCAAGAGTCAACAAGTTACACAATCAAAAAATTGATCCTTATACTATTTAAGTTTGAATAATACATTAAATGTATACTAAAATATTTACCATTTACTTTTTGAATAGGATAATATTATGATTTATTTCGATCGATCGATCTAATAATAGGGTTCTAAATAATAATCGTTAAGATAAAAAAACGGATCATAAGTAGAATTTTTGTACAACAAAAAAAAGTTTTAAGAACAAAATTGATAAAACAGATCGTGTTGCTTGCTTTATTTTGTCAATTATACATAAAAAAACCCCCATCGTTTCTTCTTTAAATAGTAATGTTTAAAACAAAGAAAATTTATTTTTGTTCTTGTGTTTTTTTTTTTATATAAATATGTAAAAACTTGAAGTAGTTCTTTTTAATTATGTCAAGTAAAAAACCATGTCTTTGAGTGATAGCCTTCCACAAGTTTTCGTCGTTTTGTTCAGTACTTTTATTCTTAATATCCAGAGTTGTAAAAATGAGCGATCTCATTGTAAATTAGATGAATCCAATAATGATTCAATAATCTCTTCACGTTTTTCTACCGTAAAAAGGGATGTCTTTAAAATTGGATTTACATTAATTCAAGCTAGTTCTTTTGCTTTTCTATTCGGATGGAAATTTGATCGAGAACAAGACAAAAATTCGGTTTTATCCGTCGGATTACTTGCCGTTTGTTGGGTAATAATTTACTTAACTCGATTATTCTCTGTCTCTTTCTCTTCATTTATGAACAACATAATAAAAAAATTTTGCAACCTTTTTTTTTTAAAAAAAAACAAAATAAATAAATACAAATATAAAAAAAAAAGTTTTATGCATTTGCTTTATCAGCAATCACAATCTCTTCCAGATCAAGAACTATTGTATGGATTATTAATTGTCATTTATCAATATTTTACGCGGTTGCGTCAATTTGTTCCCTTTGGCAAATTCGAAATGTGCTCAAACATGCATGGTCCATCGAGTCAGCAATGACCATCGGCAATTTAATGGCTTCAATATTGTTAACATATATCGCATTTACTACGCCAAAAGGGTCAAAACAATATCATAAAGGCAAACCCGTATTCGCGGATAATTATTGTTCTTTTTGGGCTTTTCTCACCTTTTCAACCGTTACTCCATTAATGAAGAAAACGCTCAAGCTTGGACGATTGGATGATTCTGATCTTGATCAACTTTCTTATTCTCACAGAGCTTCAACATTATATGAAAAATTCAAAAGTTTACGTGGGCGAAAATTGCTTTATCGAATTTGGAAGGCCAATCAAAGTATTATTGTTCTTCAAGTTGCTTTGATCACAATTGTATCATGTTTATATTATTTGCCAACGATTTTTTTTTATCATTTCCTGGAATTTATTCAAAATAAATCACCTGATGATTCCTTGGAATGGGGATACATTTATATCTTTGGAATGCTTTTAAGTAATATTTTGGTTCAATTGGTTTATGGTCAAAATCGATATTTTAGCTCTGTTGTCTTGCCATGTAAAATAAGGGGGATGCTTAATAGTGAAATTTATTTTAAGAGTCTAAAGACTGTGGATAATACGAGGAAAGTTAACGTGGATGACAACGAAAATGCAACTGTCGGCAAGATTGCAAATTTGATGTCGGTGGACACTAATCGTATATGCGAATTTGCGGTGGCATTGAATGGTGTAATTGATTGTCCGATAGAATTAATCGTTGGAGTTTATTTCTTGTATCAATTATTGGGATTGGCAAGTCTTTTAGGGTTGCTTGTTTTATTTGTGACTTTCCCTATCAATCATCAAACAGCCAAACTTTATACAAAAACTCAAGATAAACTTATGAAAGCGAGAGATTATAGAACTAACCTTATGCATGAAGTATGATTATTATTTCAAATGCTTAGTAATTTTTGGTAATGATTAATTTCGAAGTTAACTCACCTTTATTATTAATTTTTTATTTTTTTAAATATGTAGATTCTTCAGGGGATTAGAATGATTAAATTCTTTGCGTGGGACAATAAATATGAAGATCGCGTGCTAGGTAAAAAAAAAAAAAAAAAAAAAAAAAATAGTTTTTCACATTATTTGTTAACAAAAAGAAAATTGATATTTATATTAGAGGCGCGAACGAATGAATTAATACAGCTACGCAACAATTTTTTATGTCGGTCGATCTTTGATCTTTTATGGATGGCGTCTCCAATCTTGGTTACAATATTCAGTTTCTTTATCTTTACCAAAATTCAAGGAAACGAACTTACAGTTTCGATTGCATTCACATCAATTACAATATTCCATGAATTAGAATTCGCATTTAATGCCTTACCGGAGTGTATTATGTAAGTATCAAATTAATTTCGCTCCTTAATTTATCGAGAAATCATTTATGAAAAGTAAATTGCTTCTATTGATTAGGGATGGTGTTCAAGCATTCGTCAGTCTTGACAGAATTGAGGAATTTTTAGGTGAAGAAGAAATTAGTCTCCCTTTAGATGTGGAACATGATGAGATAAACTCCAAGATTGCTTTTGAAAATGTGACAGTTACTTGGAATAAAAATTTTGAAGATAAAATTGATGAGAATGAATTCATGATTAAGAATTTAAACGTTGAATTTCCTATTGGTGAATTTAGTATTATATGTGAGTATATGATTTTATACGACTTTTCGACGATATATAAGGCAGTTTAATACATGTTTTATAATATACGTTAAGGTGGTCCGACTGGATCCGGAAAATCAATGCTTTTGATGTCTCTTCTGAGAGGTATGTTTAATGATCCTTCATTGAACTTTATGTAACCTACATCAAATATTAATATGGACCTATAACTATTCTATCGATTTTCTCTGATTCAAACAGAAACACATCTTGTTGAAGGAATAATTCATTGTCCCCGTTCCCCAACCAACCCTGATACTCAGGAGCTTACTACAAATAATTGGATTTTGCCTAATGGTGTTGCCTTGGTCTCTCAACAAGCATGGCTTTTGAATGCTACTATTAGAGATAATATTTTATTTGGACTTCCCTTTGACATACTTCGTTATGATCAAGTTGTAACCATGTGCTCATTAGTCAAAGATTTCGAGATGTTCCAAGATGGTGATTTAACTGAAATAGGTGAAAAAGGAATAACACTTTCTGGAGGTCAAAAACAGAGAGTCGCATTAGCAAGGTAAATTATCATATATAAAATTTGCAATTTCTAAAAGATATTAAATCAATTTTTTTGTCAAAACGTAATATGATATAGAGCAGTATATTCTAGAGCAAAGCATATCTTGATGGATGATATTCTTAGCGCCGTTGATGCGTATACTTCTAGATTTATTTTGAATGAATGTATATTAGGTCCGTTGATGAAAGGACGAACTCGGATTCTCGTCACTCATCACGTACGCTTATGTTTAACTGGCGCCACTTACATGGTAAGAGAAATTTATGATAAACATATAAGATGTATTATATATATATATATATATTATATATATATTTTTTATAAAAAAAAAAAAATCCTAAATTTATTTTCAAATTCAAATAAAGCTTGCCATCAATAATGGTAAAATTAATGTTAACGGCACAATATCAGAGTTACGTGATTCGGGATCGTTGAATTTTATTCTAGAGGAGGAAGATGGTCTTATTGATGCAAAGAACTATCCAGAATTACTTGATATTAAACAAGATGTTCAAATAATAACTGAACTACCTGATACTTCAGCCTTTTCTTTTTTTGTAAATGATTCTATACAATTGACCAAAAAGAACTCTGAGCCTAAAAAACTCATTCAGGAAGAAGGTAAGTTTTTCTTGATGGTTTTATTTGATAATAAGACGCGTTATTTTTTTCTGATAAATGGTTTTTAAATTAAATTCTTTATTCATTAGCGCGTCCAATGGGCATGGTCAAGTTTAAAATTTATATGACATATTTAAGTGCAAATGGAAATTTTTTGTTCTGGCTGTTTGCAATTATGCTTTTCTTTAGCGCAAGAAGTACTCAAGTATTAGGAAGTTGGTGGCTCAAGGAGTGGGCAAACGCAAGCACCGAAGTATCCCGTCAAAGCAATGCATCAACAACCATGACGTCATTTCATGTCAATCTTCAAGGATTTTTAAAGCACGATGTTAATCATTATTTCAGCATTTATGTTTTGATTACTGTGTCATCTATTTTTCTTGGAGTGTTCCGTTTTGTTTGGCTTTATTATGGATCTTTAAAAGCATCTCGAAAACTTTATCAAACTTTACTTCATCGAGTTATCAGAGCTCCTTTAAGATTTTTTGATATAACTCCGGTTGGAAGAATTCTTAACCGGTTTAGCAAAGATTTTGAGAATGTTGATAGCAATCTATCAGGTAATTTACAAAATAATTTAAAAATTTATTTAATTAGTAATTTTTAAAAAAAAATTTTTTTTTTAAATTAGGGGACCTTGCTTGGCATATAAACAATGTAAGTAAGAATTTACAGAATTAATTTTTAGTTATTTGTAATCTAACAAATTCTTTAGATATTCTTGATTATCGGAACAATATTGGTGATAGCCTCCATTACAAAAGGTATTCTTCTCTTTGGATAATTTACAATAATCAATTCACATAATCTTACAAAAAAAAATATTTGATTTGTTAGGATTTCTAATTGTGGCCATTGTTATGGGTAAGTTAGTTAAGTTGCTTCCCTGATGTTATATCATCGAAGTTCAAATCAATATCACCCTCAATAGGATTCTATTATTTGTGGATTGGAAAGCTGTTTGCGAATGCATCACGTGAATTGAAAAGATTAGATTCGGTGACAAGGTCTCCGTTGTTTAGTCATTTTACTGAAACTTTGAAGTAGGTTTTTTATTTCTATTTTCATTTCGCGCATTTTTTTTTATTTTTTGTTTTTTAAAAAAAAAAATCGTTTATCATATAGCGGGATCACAACCATACGGGCTTTTGGCGCGACCCGGAGATTTATGCAAGAAATGATGACAAGGTTTTTTTCTTAATTTTTTTAAGTTTTTGTTTTTATGGATTCTGAAAGTTTCTGAACCTTTTCTTTTTAATCAACTAAATAGAATTGATGATAATAATAGACCAGTGTTTTATTTAAAGCTAATAAAACGTTGGTTAAATATCAAATACAATTTAACAGGAGTTTTCGTCACATTTATTGCAGGGATCCTTTTATTATCGAATTTAGACTATATCGATCCCGGCCTAGTCGGTTTATCGTTATCATTTGCCATGCAATTTACTGAACAGATCATGTGGTACGTTAACAAATATACTGACCTTGAAATGAGTTTAAATTCCATAGAAAGGATCAATGAGTTTTCAGAAATTTCTCAAGAACCTCCTGAAATTATTGAACCAAGACCACCCGCCAGTTGGCCACATAATGGTGCAATAGAAGTTGAAAATTTAAAAGTGAGGTATGCACATGATTTAGATCCTGTGTTGCAAAATGTTTCGTTTAGTGTTAAAGGTCAGGAAAAAGTTGGAATTGTTGGAAGGTAAAAAAAATAATTTATTAAAAAAAATGATTTGATTTCTTTACGTGATTCGGATTTTTATTAAATAAATTTTTTTAAGGACCGGGTCCGGAAAGTCAACCTTAGCTTTGACATTATTTAGATTTATGGAACCATGTGAAGGGAAAATTTATATTGATGGAATCGATATTTCTTCTATCGGAGTTTATGATCTTAGGTCGAGAATTACCATCATTCCACAAGATCCAATTTTGTTCACGGGTAGAAAATTAAATTTTTTTTTACAATAGAAAAACATTTTTTCTCAAGTATTTAATTTTTTTTTATTTGTTCGCATAGGAACATTAAGAAACAATCTTGATGTATTTTCAATATATCAAGACTATGAAATTTTAGATTCTTTGCGTCGTGTTCATTTATTACCATCCGATGAAGAAGTTCAAAATGATCCATATTTAATAGATAACATTAAAGTATTTTGTAATTTAGAAACACCTATTTGTGATGGAGGAAAGAATTTTAGTCAAGGTCAAAGGCAATTATTATGTATTGCTAGAGCTTTGTTGAAAAGATCTAAAGTCATTATAATGGATGAGGCTACAGCTAGGTAATTACCGTAAGTCTGGAACTTGTGTAACGAAAGTAACCAATCACGTATCGACTCAACTCTTGAGCAAACGTCCTAACATATATAGTCTTACGCTTCGCTTCATTCTCATTATATTTTTATTGAATTCAAGAATGTAATTTATTTTATAGTATTGATTTTTCTATGGATGAAAAAATTCAAAAGATGATTAGAACTGAATTTGAGGATTGTACAGTATTATGCATCGCTCACAGATTACGTACCGTTATTGATTGTGACAGGATTTTAGTAATTGGTATGAGAAAAGCGTAAAATGCTATCTTTTTGGATAATTGATTTCTAAGCAGCTAATATTGACTTTATTATTAATTTATAGATCAAGGAAAAGTTGTAGAATTTGACAGGTATTTAAATTATTTAAAGATTATATTAAATTAGTTATAATAATTAACAATTATGTATATTATTAAATTATAATAGCCCGTATAACCTCATTAAGAATACGAATTCTCTATTTCACAAGTTGTGTCAAAATTCATGTGAATGAGTGTTGTAGTCTTAAGATAATAAATAAACGGGAAAAGTTTTAAAGGTTCTCCTTAATTGACAACCCTTTAAAATAATTGATTGTATTTCTTAATCCAAATAAAGCTCCCTCATCTTTTCCAATGCCTTTTCTAAAGAATGAATGAGCAAAGTCTATCATCTTTAAATCTGTAATTTTTAACTCATCTTCTTCATCCTCATCATCTTCATCATCCTCACCCTCATCTTCATCTTCATCATAACCATTATCTAAATTTGTATCATTTACTTTGATCCCTTTTATCTCTTTTAATTCATCCTGTTCTTTCTTTATAGCTTCAGTTAATGCATCGGAATCCCCTTCATAAACAAAAAACAAAGAAGAACTGTACAACCTTAGTTCTTGATTTTCTAAAACTTTAAAAAAAGTTTCAAGATCACTAAGAAACCGTTTTATAATTAATCGACGATGATCATTTGATATTTCTGCTGTAAAAAAATTAGCGAAAATTGACTGTACAGTATCAGGTGTAGCACTATAACTTTCTTCCTTTGTATAGTTGAAATAACTATCAGTTGACCTTTGATAAACCTGTCATAGTATAATTTAAATCAATGTTTTTTTTAATAAAAAAAAAATAAATAAAAAAATAAAAAATAAAAGAATAAAACAACTACTATTCCTTTTACCTGGAAGCCAACTATTCTAATACCTATGGAACTTGATGTGGTTATTTTAGCTTTTTGAATCATTTTCTGGCGTTTAGGCTCATCAGCGTCTTCACCCCATAATTGAGTTCCTAACTTCAAATCCATAATACAAGGTTTTTTAAACGAAAATAAAAGATTTTTTATGCAAATGGCCTGTAATAAACAAAAGAAAAAAAGTTAAGAATATTGTTTATTTATTTATTTATTTTTTAAAAAAAACAGAATACATAAATCAATTAAAAGGATATCATCAACTCCAGTAACGTTGACATGTTGTGGAGAAATTTCTTCTTTAACGGATTGAACAAAATCTTCTATAGTCTTTTGTTCGTTGGAAGTGATATCAGCGGTAACAGTTGATTGTATACCTTGTAGTTGTAGACTACCATAATATGTTGGTATCCATTTAGCAAAATCAGGATGTAAGACACTATGTTCATAAAATTCTTTTTCGATATCATTACATGGTTTTATGACTACGAAACCGTCATTCACTGATAATAATCTATCATGACCACCAATTTGATGGTCAAATTTTTGAAAAGTGTTGGTATTTTTTTCTTTTTCTTGAAATGTCATTTTTTTTTGTTTTAAATCTATTAAATAAGGTTCACTTTTTTTAGTTTTTTTTTTTTTAAGGCGTTTGGGTTGTGTAACTGTCAATCAAACGGTTTTGTTGATCGTCAACAATTACTCTGTAGGTTGAATTCTTTCGTTTCATACTTTAAAAAGTGACCAGAGACTAAAAAAGAGTGATTTTTTATATTTTAAGATAATTTTTTTATGTTTTGACAAATTAATTATAGGTAACTGTGATCGACAATGGATTTGGACATTTTGGACGGATCAACAAATAACTTTCAACTTTAAATAGAAACGATGAACGATGCAACATGAACATCCCGTTATATGCCATTGCTGATTTTATTTTTTTTTCTTTCATCTTTTTTTTATTATTAAATGTCGGAAGAATTAAGTTTATCAGAAACGTTTTCAAAAATAATTTTAAGTTTTCCGAACATTGTTTGGCATGAAAATTATTTTCCCTTTGGAATTTTAATTACGATACATGCCATATTTATATCACTTCGTTACAAAAATAATCTAAAAGAAGCACAAGTACCATGGTTACAAGGATTATTTGCAGTATCAGTAATGGGAGTTGGAGGAAGTACAATAAGTAATATCCTTATAGGAAAACCGCCAGGTTGGCTTACTTCAAATTCGATCATAACAGTTTATTGGTAAATAACTTTCGATTTCCTTGTTTTTTTTAAAAGGGTGAAATAAATTTAACATTTTATTTTTTTTTCTTAGGACGATGTATTCTTTAATAAATTATGTTCCACCTTTTTATTGGATAATTAAATTATTACCATCAGATTTACTTAATATAATATTTCTAACGGTTGATGGAATGTTACGTGCAATATCGATTTGTTCTTCGGGAGTAGACAGTGTAAGATATGGATCGTTTCATGGAATTGACAATGGATCAATAAATTCCAGTTGGGTGGCTATATTGATTACCGGAACTTTATGTGGATGCGGTGGAGGCATTCTCGATTCCGCCTTTAATATTACTTCTCAAACTTGGACATTTTCAACCCCATCAGCATTTGTTAAACCAACTTATGATATGAAAGTTAGCTTTTTCATTACTCTATTTTACGCTTTATCTAGTGCTTCCGATGATAATGCTGTTACAAATTTTACGATACCATTGTTTAGTATCAATCAAGGAAGAATTTTGGCCATTGTTGGAATGATTATGTTGAATTTGGCCAAATTGGGTTATTTTAAGGAAAGTAAAATTCCGGAACAGAATAAAATCGAGATTAAGGAAACTAAAAAAGATCTTTAAAAGTTGATTTTTACCATATTCGATTAAATCGTGGACCTATTTTTAAAAAAAAAATCCATGATATCATTGCAAACTATGTATTATAAATTCCGCAAATGGATATCACGCATCTTTAAATTTTTTAATTGGTGTTTTAATATTTAGTCATATGATCAATTTTTTAAAGGTGCAGCACGTTATACAGGTTTAATAATAATTAATAATAATAAAGGGTAAAAAAAAAAAATCATCTCGTGGTGATGTTGATTCGTGATGATTTTTTTTTTGTTTTTATTATAAATAACTATCAAACAAAATGGAAATTCCAAGTGAAAACTTATTAAACTTGTTTGGAAGTCTCGGATCAATTTTCTCGTATATTTCGCAACTTTATAAATAAAAAATCAATCAATCTGCATATAATTTATATCATTGAACTTTTGAAAGAAAAATGGGTGCAACGATTTCTAATGAAGAATTTATTTATAATGAAAAGATTAAAGGTAAAGAGAGCGTTAATTCCGCTTTGGAACCAAATTTTGATTGGGCCATCGTAGAAGAAAAGGATGATGATAATTGTGACGATGACAATGGCAAATTAATAGCTAATTATGCTGCAGTGAGTGGTTCCTTCCTTTTTTTTTTATTTATAGGAAATAAAATGATTTCAAGAAAGATGTTCTAATGATCGTATTTTAAAACGATTTTTTAAAAAAGTTTCCAAAGGAAATTCAGGAAGGTTATAAAACGCATTCAACTCATTTTGCATTTAAACATATTTTTAATGGAAATTTTAAAGCGCCTTTAAAACATCATCTCAAATCAGGTTCAAAAATTTTGGTAATTATGATGATTTTATCCTTTATTTTGAAAGAAAAAAAAGTAACAGATTAACCTAACACCTAAAAAATTTTCAATTTGAACTATCATAGGATGTGGGATGCGGGTACGGATTATGGTGTGAGGAGATGGCAAATGAATTTCCTGATGTAAATGTGTTTGGAATTGACTTAATCACAAATTTTTCGTCAAAAATCAAGCCTTATAATTGTAAATTCCTTCCCGGAAATGTTATATTTGGATTACCTTGGGCTGATAATACTTTTGATTATATTTGGTCAAGGGATTTATTCACCGAAATTAAAAGTAAAGATTGGTTAAGTTTGTTGTTAGAAATGCATAGAGTGTTAAAACCTGGGGGTATCATAGAATTTCAAGAGACTGACGGTTATGGTAAGGTTTAAATTAATAATCGGTGGGATTTTTTTTTTTTAAAAAAAAAAAAATAATAATAATTATAATAATATATCATTCTATTCAATATTTTTAAAAAAAGCATTGTCTGCCGGGCCTTTATTGAAAAATATTCAATCTAATCGTTGTGAGTATCTCTAATCTTGTAAATAACCTTTTTTTTTTTTTTTTTTTGTCACAATTTGATTTTAAATAATTTCCTCTATTTAAAAAAAAAAAGTACATGCGGCATTAACGTTACGAGATCTAGATTTTAGAATTGCGTGTAGACTTGGTGAAATTGTAAAGTTGGCAGAATTCGAAGACATAAATGAATCATATCACTCGATACCTATCGGAAAGTAAGTATTTTCTTAAGAGTGATTTTTTTTTTGTTTACGATTTAGCTCTAATCAAATATTGATTTTTAAGATGGGGTGGGAAAATAGGAGAAATTTGGGCGTCGGATTTAAAAGAATCTTATCTTTCAATGCAACCTTGGTTATCTTCATGTATGAGTATAAGTGAAGATGAATATAATCATACTATTAAGGAGATCTTTGATAAGGAACTAGACACATGCCTAACTTACATGAATCATCATATAATTTGGACGACTAAAAAACTACATAAATATTATTGGAGATAAATAACTTTTTTTTTTTCATAATTCAAACACTTGATCATTTTTTTTTTATATTTACTTAATTATAATAATTATTTACAAATTAACAAAAACAAAAAAAAAAAAAGATACAAAATATATAAATTTCTTTCGATTATTTTCTTCTATTCAGATGACCTATAATATGTTTGTCTAGACATTCCCTACAACATGCCACTTTTTTACACCTTGTACAAATTAATAAATTCCAAATATCATTTAAATCTTTAGCTTCAAAATTACATTGGACACAAATTGGTTGAACTTTTGGTCTTGTATTATCTAACCTTTGCATACTAGAATTTGCTTTTTTAATTAATTTATCGGCACTTTCTATCCCACATTGTCCGATCAACTCACATTCTTCGAAACCTTTTAAGGCTTCTAAAAGGTCACCTTTCGATTCAGCAGTTATCGCGTGACAATAATTTATGTGAATGCGAGATGCCCTTTTCCTTTGAGTTTGTTTATACGAAAAAATCCTCATGAAATACGTATCTTGCAGATTTTTATCAATCTCACCCATTAATTTCACCCCATGATTTAAGATATCTAAATTATTTGGATTTCCTAGTTGATTGCAATATAATTTTGTTAAGGCCGAAACAGTATCAAGGATAAGTTCAATATCCCATGAAGCGTAAGGAATCATTAAAGTAAGTTTTAAAGCTATAAAATAATAAGTCGCAGCAGAAACATAATCTGGAGCGATTTCCGTGACTTCCGAATCGTTATCAATGCCATTTAAATAAATCGTACCCAATTTCGTTGCGGCACTTGCGGATCCAAGTTGAGTCGCTCTCAAAAGAAGATTTATTGATTTATTATGTTCATGAGAATTTAATTTAGTTTCGGCCTCATTTATAAGGTTTGTTACAAATATTGATGTAAGGGAATTAATTTGATCATTTTGACTGTTGAAATCGGGGACCAAAGTGGTAGTTTTTTGAGAAATGGTGATAATTGAAGGATTTATCAGCTGATATGATTTTTGTGGACAAAAACATTGAGAAAAGCCCGAACCCATTATTACACGAAAATTTGTTTGAAAAAATATATAAATATATATTCCAAAAAAAAAAAGTGAGGCAAAACTCAAGTGAGCAAAAAAAAAATAAAACGAGAGTGAGGGGAACCTCGCATCTCTTATAAAGTTTGAGCTCCTTTCTTTATATGTAGCAGATCATCGATAAAGTTCTATTTTTCTTTTGAATAACATGATCAAGTGATGTTCCCTGTTTTAACTTGAACTTTATCAAAACGCCGAGATAAATATGTCCATTGTCAATCAAATGGCATGAATTGCTTCAAGTAAAAATATTATCATGAGACCTTTTTTTTTATGTCAATTTAAATTTTAGGTATAAAAGGAACATTGTCTCTTTCCTTTTTTCAAAGAAATTCATGTATGTAATTAGAAAGCTTACCATATTTATTATGGTGTTGTGTGTATATGTGCATTTACTGAACAATACCTAGATTGTTATCGCTTTTCCACGTTTAGAATATATGACACAATAACATATATTTGATCCGCATGAGTCAGCAGCGAATCGTGATCGATCGATCAAAAAAATTTACGTTCAACATTGAAAAAAAAAATGAATGATATGTTGATTTTTTGTTAAAAAAATAATAAATAAATAGACCATTGTTTTTTAAATAAATGACGCAACTGACAACATTATTTCTCAAATTAAAATAATAAGAATATTTAAATATTTATTAAATAGATTTAATCGTAATGCCTTAATAATTAAAATTTGATCTCTGATAAATTTGAATAGGTGACATTGGTGACATTATCTCATTACTTGAGAACGAATTATTTCTGCATTTAAATAATTTTATCAAAGTTTTTTCTACAGCATGAATATTACAATTATGTTCTGATTTGTTTTGCCACATTCTTTCTATTAGATGCCCCCAACTTCTATATTCTTCTGATATCTCTGGTAATTTTTCCTTATTATTAGATCGTAAGTGATCATAAAGTTTATCAATTGAAATATCTTTAAATGGCAGATTTCCCGCTTTGGACCAAGCGATTTCCCAAAATAATAATCCTAAGCTATATATATCAGATGAAGGAAGGAGTGATTCAAAGTCATCTTCATTTAGTAGTCTATCTGGGTCATACCATCGTTTCCAAACCATTTCATCAAGTGGAATCGTTATTTTTGGATACGCTAGAGTCTTCTTTCTGGAATGTAAGTTTTTGCTCCAAAGAAAATTAGATATTTTTGGTATTAGCATCTTTTCCGTTTCGTCATATTGCAGTAATATATTTGCACTTCGAAGATCCAAATGTAAAATTCCTTGCTGTAAAAGATAAAATGATTGTTCAAAAATAGCACTTTTTATTATAAACAAACAACAAAAAAAAAAAGTTAAAGAGTACTTACTCTATGCAAAGATCTTACCCCTTGCGTTATATCTAATGATAATTTAATTTTTTCTTCCCAATTGTTTAAAAGGTCCGTCTGATTACCTTGAAAATATGAGAAAAGGTCACCAAAATTTGCAAATTCATAAAATAATGTGGGAGTACAATTATGAATTGAATATCCGCCAAATTTAATGATATAATCGATATTATTTAATTTATGTTCGTTGTAAAGACAAATCTCTTTCTCGATACACGACAAATTTACGGCATGATCGAGATATTTTAAAGATCTCCCTGTGACAATCCAATTATCTAAAAGTCTTCTCGTTGAGTTAAAAAGTACTCCTTTGACTATCACTTCTGATGGAGATTCTAAATTTTCGATGCATGTTCGATCAACTGTATGATACCATTGAGTTAAAGCTCTTTCATTAATTATATTAAAACCATCAATATTTATGTTCAGTTTCATTTCCTTCACAAAATAATCTAATTCAACTTGGATCGAAACATTATGGATGTCATCTTGTGATGCTTCCAAACAAGATATTAATTTACCCAAAAGATTGTTGAATGATTTTCCGGCTTTTAATATGCTACACAATCGAAAGTGAAAGTAAAAAAAAAAAAAAAAAAAAAAAAAAAAAATTTAAGTAAAAATTTTTTAAGCATTCTATTAATATGAATTTGAATACTAACTGTCTAATATCAATGGTGTCATTAAACAAATATTTCATCTTCTTTCTAACAGAATGAACTAAAAGTATAAAGATATATTAGAAAATCGCGTTGTGTTCGAATTTTCAAGAAATAAGGAAATTAACTTACCAACACAATAACGCACGATTGACCTTAAAAAATAAATATATAAATGTACTTGTTCTTTTATGATATTTATAAATTGAACTTTCTGAGCACTATCGCCCCAATTTGGACATAAATCTTTAATCCTGTTCTTATGTCTATACATTTTTTGCGCGATTGCCTTAACCTCATCATTTTTAAAATGTTTTCTTCCAGATGAAACTGTATTCGCTATTACATCACAAAGTATTTGGTATGCATGTTCTAATGCATAGTATGGATCTAATGGATCGGTTGAATCTTTAGTATAATATTTACTATAATCTCCTTCCGGGGGTACGAATATAGTTTCGGTTGGAGAAGTCTCGGATGGAGATAATAACGTTAATGATGGTGAAATTGGCAAAGATGTTGGAGTTTGCTTTATTCTCGGAGACCTTGTAGGGGATGAATTTGGAGTCATATTTAATGTCGATATATTTGGTGGGTAATTTCGATGTTTAGGTTGCAGGTTTAATTTTAGTTGAGATAAACCGGAATTCGGGGGAGCGGGTGCCATTTCTGGTTGTTCATTAGGTCTAACGCAATACCCATTTCTATGTTCTTTACATATCCATAAAATCTCTTGAGTCTCTTCGTCAACGCATTGTACCAATCCACCAAAATGATCCGCACTTTCTTGCGTATCAAGAAATTCTAAAAAGTTCAAAAGAAATTTATTAATTGATGTGAAAAAAAAAAATCTTAGTTAATAATTTACATACTTTTTAGCATATGAAGACCTGAAGCATTTATCATTTGATGAGGAATATGAACTTCTTCTTGATTCAAAGGAATAAAATCAGGATTTTCATCGGTCATGGTTTTTACACCTATGTCAATAGTATCAATAATTTCTTGAAAATATTTCATAACATCAGAACTCTCAGTTATGTTAAAAATTGATGATAGAATATCAGTAACAACTTGTGGAAAGGCATTTAATGTCATAACTCCTATAGCACATGATAATGTTTTTAGACTAAGTCGAAATATTAAAAATATTTGATGTTAATATATATTTTAATCCATTATCATAAAACAATTATTTATATTCATATGGTAATTACCAAAGATTTATCCATGGTCCATACTTTTTAATAAATTGAGGAACTTCAACAACTTTGTAACCTTCTTGTTCTGGAATGTGCCATCGTTTCTTGTGTTCGCAAACAAATAGAAGACGAAATGGCTTTGAAAACAACCACGTCCTAGAATAAAAAATATCAAGTTAACAGTAAATTTAAATAAATGGAATATGGGATTCATATTAATTACATTGGCTTTTTCCAATCTTTTCGATCAGGAACCATAACGAATACTCTAGGAACCTTTTCATTTTTCAATTGGGCCAACTTTTTTTTTTTTAAAAAAAAAAAGATAAAAATAAATTTAATAAAAATAATTTTATGGATTTTTATGAATTTGAAAAAAAGTCACTTACCCATTGTGGAATTTTCTTGGTTAATTCAGATAAATCCTCTACGGCTTTCGTACAGTTATCAATTTTATCATTCAAGATCTTTAGGCTTTGTTTCATTTCGTTATGATATTTTTCAAGGAAAATTTGAAATGTTCTCTAAAAGAAAATGTATTTTTCAATATATATATATATAAAAAATTAATTTTTAAGATTAATTGGATACCTACCTGTGCTAATTTTGCTTGAAACTCTGCTTCACTTATTCCGGGTTGAACCTCAAAACCAGCCTGAGAAATATTATCATATACATTATATTTATTATTAACAATGTTCGTTGGTTCTAATAACCAGAGAAAATTAATACCAATTTTGATTCTTTAAAAGATGTATGTGTTTCATTACTGTCGATTTACCTTCTAAAAGGCGTTCGCCTAAACATATACTACTACGAATTGAAATTTCGCTATTACGCTTATCACTCTTTGTAGTCATGGCATAAGTTCCGATTTCTATTTGTACATCGCATTGTTAGCATATATATATATAATGTTAATTTTTTCATTATCATTTTGATCATATTATTTACCTCCAGAGTAATATGACATTCGCTAAAAAAAAAAAAATAATAATAATGCTTTTTTAATATCAATGATGAATGAAATAATTAATATTAAATCTTTGATTTGACGATTACCATGAATTCCTCTAACGACATTCTTCGAGAAATGTTTTTATCGAGCAATTTTCTTATAGCGTAGCAAGCGGAATTATCACGAATATTACTAAGTGGCAAGTATTTTGCTGAAATTATTTCATTTTTTTCATCATCATTTTCACGATTCCAATAATGTTGTCCTGGAAAAAAAAAGGAGGTATTTACCACGTCATTCAATAAAACTTGATACAAAAATTTCTAAAGAAAAAAGAATACCCGTTTCAAGATAGTATAAAACTAGCCCAAAAGAAAACATATCGATTGCAAAATTAGCTATAATTTCAATTTTTTTATCGTATGCTTTTATAACTTCTGGAGCCGAATAATTTGTTATGAGGTTTACATAATTTGAACTACCAACAAAACACGCTTCGTCAAAATCAATCAATTTCCATCTTTCGCCGTCCTTTTCTTGAAAGTACATGATATTTTGTGGCGTTATTTCATTATGAACTAATAAAATGATAGACCAAAGAATTTCGTTAGGTTAAATTTGCTGCGGCTCGATAGTGTTCGATTTTAATTTACCTATTTTATGTTTGTTAAGTTCTAAAATACCCGATACAACATCCTAAAAATGTCAAAAAAATATGCGTAATTTAGCATATAATTACACGTGACACGATCGATGCCAAAATTTACCTTTATTATTCCACACTTTTCTTCGTGCCTCTGGTTATAATCTTGATGGCTCAAAAAGGTTTCCAAGTCATATAGACCACATTCGCATACAACAATTGCTCGTGATGGACTAAATGTTATCATTTGCATAATATTCTATATTTGGACAGAAAAAGATTATTTAAAATTTAATAAAGTTCATGCACAAGCGAATATATATACAAACCTCAGCGTTTAATAATTCACTCAGCATTTTTGACTCTCTTTCAAATACATCTCTTGTATTGTAGTATTTTATTACATAATGAACTTTTGGTTTATTCGTCTCATATGCTTTATACACATTAAAGTTTCTACCATAACTACAACTTCTTATAATTTGATATTGCTCTACTAAATAAATACTTTTGTTAATTCGCTTTCACGTGATAACATTTATTTGTTAAATGATAGGTACCTCCACTTTCAAGCGTTAGGTTTTTAACTTCGAGCATTGAATTATGTGACATTTTCTTTTTCTTGTTTTTTTATTTTTTTAAAAAATAATAATAAATAAATAAATAATGTCAATCTGGTATTAAAATATGGAAAAAAAAAAATTCCGCTCCGTTCAATTTTCTTTTATGTGTCAAAAATTTAGGTGACGCAAAATTAGTTTATGATTACATAATCAAATATAAGTCTTGTGATCGTGTGGTAAAAAAGATGTAAAGGTTAAGACATTTTCGTTTCCTCTGAATAAGAAAAAAATCCTAATATCATTGATTCTAACTTAATTTTGCATACCACATAAAATTTTACTATTTATTTAAAGTTCTTTTATTTTTTTATTTTAAATAAAAATTCGTTTTTTTTTTTTATATTTTTGTTCCAACACATCAAACAAATTATTGTGATTAAATGATAAAATAAATGCTATATAAATCTCGATCATCTTTTTTTTTTACGCCTTAAATTAATAGTGATCCTAAATTGTTTCAAAAATTTACTTTTTCAATAATCAAGGCAACATTATCTTGTTATGGTTCTTTGCATAGAAGGTTCTTTATTTTTTTCCAAATAAGACAATTTTGAATCGTTAAAAGCCGACAATGTGCTAACTTAAATTGTTATAGTTCATACAGTCGTAATACATGTTGCCTTATTAAAGTTCTTTTATTTGTTAATTCTAAGTATGTATATATATATATCGATTAATTTAGTAATCTTTCCTAATCATTTTATTTGACGTCGAGCTCCTAAATATTTTTGTTATCAGTAAATTAATCGATCTCTTTTTATGCTAGTTTCCATGATTTAAAGGGGCATTAATATGCATTTTCATAAAAGAAAAAATATACTTCATTGTCTCAAGTGAATAAAATCAGCTTTTGGAAAAAACTGTTTAAAGTCATGACCCCTAAATTATTAATAGATATTAATAATAAACAATCATATTTTAAATAAATAAGAACTTTATAACCTGGAATATGCTAAAGTTCCCAGTTTTCACAAACGAAACAGTCACGTCCTAGAATAAAATTAATATGATGTATTGAAATAAATAAATTTGAGATTTGTATTATATACGATGACTTTTCGACCAGGAGAAAATATTTGAAGTGTAATTAACAATAACTTTGCAATTTTTTTATGAATTAGGAATTGAAATGAATTTTTCGCAATAATGTTTTAAAAAAATATAACAAATTAATTCATTAACGACTATCTGTGCCAATTTCCCCTAAAATCACCTTATCGAACTCGTGACATCCTAGGGATGTTATTTTACTATTGACATTCTTTGGTTTTAATGAACCAGATTAATATCAAACTTAAATTTTCACACTACTAAGGATTGAAATGTTATTGGTTGATTAACAATTTCATATAATTTGCTGCGGTTTTTTTCCTTTGAACAACTTATGGCCCTAAGAATGAATTTTTCGACCTGTATTTAGCTTTTTATCAAATAAATAACTTTTGTTTATTCGTCTCATTGGCTTTGCTACAACTTTTTATAAATAAAAATGTTGCATAATTATTTATTGATTAGGTTGTACCAATTCTCAGTCAGCAGCCGTCGACTAATTTGCGACTCTCATTTTCTACTATTAATAGAAATAAAGTTGCCAGGATCCCAATTGAAACTTTTATCTAATTGAGAATTTCATCGACTCAGTCCGGCTCAGTCATTTGAAAATTCCGGTACTGTACTTTTTTTATATTCAAATTATGCCATTTTATTTTTATATTTGTTTTATAAAAGGTGATAGAGAGAAAATAATAAAAATCCATACTTGATATAAATAAAATATTTCATTTCTCCCTTGCTAAATAAAATTTTTCTTTTAATTTTCACATTTCTTTTTATGGGCGCATCGTTAATTGGTTAACGATTTTATTATCAAAATATACAAGGCGTCTTTTCTTTACAGGATCATCAAGTAAAAAAAAGAGGGTTTCAATTCATTGTCAAAACCTTATTTGGTTACTCATTTATGTACCATTATTTAATTGTGCAGTGGTTTGCAATCACATTTGTTTGTAGTACCAAGTTATTAATTGATATTTTTTTATGCATTATAAATCAAAAAAAAAAAAAAATTAAATTCCTAATTGACCATCGACTTTTTAACTGACATATAAAAGATCTTTTAAAAATTATTGGCGCAGCAAAGTATTTTCGATAACGATTTGTCAATTTTAGTTTTCGTTACTTTTTGATTAAAAAAGTTATATATATATAATATATTATTATATTTGGATGTAACTTAAGAGATTTCAATCTAGGTTATAAACAGTTGCTAATTTTTCAAATCATTTACAGTTATAATTAATTATAATATAAATATAAAAATTCATTTTAAATAAAATTTAAAGTTTAATAAATAATATTTTAACTAAAGTTTTTGCATTATTTCTTAATTAATAAAATAAACTTTTCTAACATTTAATTTTCAATTATAATTGCATTATTTGATCAAATGATATCTTAATCTTTAATGAATATTTTATTTATTACTATATACTCTTCTTTGTATAGCATTATTTGTTAAATAATATATTTTAACAAATTTCACTATAACATATAATTTGTTACAATATTTAAGCATTTACTTTAAATTATTATAGACTTTAAATTTAATTAATTACTGAATTATTTTTTATTAAATAAAAAAAATATCAAATTTTTATTATTTTTATTATATATAATTCAAAATAAAAAATATTCTAATTTACAATTTTATCGTTAGAAAACCAAAAAAAAATTCATTATGAAAAAACATTATAAAATAAATTATGCAGGTATATTTCCAATAACCTATAAGGACAAAAAAACATTCTTAAATTTTTTAACTTATTGTCTCGGTATATGGAGGTAAATAATATTGTGGAGGAGGAGACGTTGGTATAGGTTGCTGATGCATTGAATCCGCTCTACCTTTAGATAATTTTCTCATGATTAGTTCCACAGTCATAATATCATTCCGAACTACTGGTTTTCGTTGCCACATATTAATGATTAAAAGCTCCCACTGTCTATATTCTTTCGGTATTTCAGGCAACTTTTCTTCCTTGGTTTGTAAATGTTTATATAGTTTCTTAATTGCGACTTTTTTAAATGGCAAATTATCTTCTTTACACCAAGCTATCTCCCAAAACAATAACCCTAAACTATATATATCAGATGACGGAAGAAGCGATTCAAAGTTTCCTCCATTTATTAACCTTTCTGGATCATGCCACCGTTTCCAAATCTTATCTTTTGATGGAATCGGTATTTTTGGGTGCACAAAAGTTTTGCTCACTGATAGTTTTTTACTCCAAAGGAAATTAGATATTTTCGGTATTAGTGAATTGTTCGTTGCGTCATACTTCAATAATATATTTGCACTTCGAAGATCTAGATGTAAAATTCTTTGCTGTAAAATTCGTAACTGGTTAAAATATGCCAACTTATTATTCTAAACAAAACAAAAAAAAAAAATTGAGATTAAAATGCCTACTTCATGTAAAAATTTTATGGCCTGCGATATTTCCCATGCTAACTTAACTTTTCCTTTCCAATCTTTTACAAGATTCTCTGATGAATTATGATTTACTTGGAAGTATGTGAAAAGGTCACCATAATCGGTATTTTCATAAAATAATGTGGGTTTGCAATTTTGAATTGAATACCCACAAAATTTCATGATAAATTCGTGTTCATTCAATTGATGACCGTTGTAAAGGTAAATCTCTTTCTCGACACACAACAAATTTTCAATGTTATCGAGATATTTTAACAATCTCCCCGTAACAATTATACAATTGTCTAAAAGTCGTGTCGTCGAATTAAAAAGCGTTCCTTGGGTTGTTTCTTCTTTTGATGGAGATAATAAATTATCAACACACGCTCTATCAACTGTGTAATACCATTGAGACAGGTCTTTATAATGAATTATATGAATAATATTTGAATCATCAATAGATACTTCAAGCTTTGGTTCACTAAAGAAGTGATCCAATTCAGTTTGAATTGCATTACTCTCAACGAGATTATGTGATGCTTCCAAAGCAACTGATAATTTGCCCAGATGTTTATTGAATGATTTTCCGGCTTTTAAAATTCTAATAAAATTTACAAAAAAAAATTAAGTAAAAGAAAAAATTCTCACATTATTTTAAATATGAATTAAGGAATACTAACTGGTGAATTTCGTATGTGTCAATGGCCAAAAAGGACATTTGCATTGTAACTGAATTAAAATCTTTAACTAAGTAGGATAGCGTGACAAAAATTGCATTAGTGATAGCTCGAATTAATTTCGAGGAGGAAATAGAAAGATATCTTACCAACACAATAACGTACAATTGACCTTAGGAAATGAATGTATAAGGCTACTTGGTTATTTATGATCTTTATAAATCGACCTTTTTGGACAATGTCATGCCAAAGTTGACATAAATGTTTAAAATTATTCTTGTGCTCACGCAGTTTTTCTGCAATTTGCATAACTTCATCGTTTCTAAAGTGTTTTCTTCCGGACGCAACCGAGTTCTCTATCACTTCGTAAAGTAATTTATTTAAATGTTCTAATTCAAGATACGGATCTAAGGAATTATTCAAATCATATTTATTGTAATCAACTTTTGAAGGTACGAAGCCCTCTGGAGGTACGAATATTGTTTCGGTGGGAGAAGTCTCAGGTGTAGATGTGCTCATGGATGATTTGGAGTGAAATTGTAGAATCGTTGGATGTTGCTTACTTTGTGATAAAATCGGAGATTTTTGAGAAGATTGTGGATTCGATAATAATTTTGAAGACGGAAGTTTTAATGAACCGGGAGATTTTGAACGTCGAGATTTTGTTGATGGCACTTGAATTCTTTGAGATACACTGGAATTCGGAGAAGCGGGTGCCATTTCTGGTTGTTCAATAGATCTAACGCAATATCCATTTCTATGTTCTTGACATAGCCATAAAACCTCTTGAGTGTTTTCATCAACACATTGTACCAATCCACCGAAATTATCCGAACTTTCTTGTGTATCGAGAAATTCTGATTAAACGTTTCAAAGAAATTTATTTAATTTATATCGAAAAATAAAAAAAAATATTGTGGAAATAAAAAAAAAGTGTTATTACTTTTTAGCCCGCGAAGGCCTGAAGCATTTATCATTTTATGAGGAATATGAGCTTCATTACTCAAAGGAGCAAATTCGGGATCATCATCGAACATAGTTTTTACACCGATATCAACAGTGTCAATAATTTCCTGAAAATGTTGCATAAGTTCAAAATGATCAGATATGTTAAAGATTGATGATAGTATGTCCGAAACACCGTGTGGAAAGATGTTCGACGTCATAACACTTAAAACGTAGGATAATGTTCGTAAACTAATCGGAATATTAAATAATTGATGTTATAATTAAATAAGCAATCATAAAAAATTAAAAATTTTAAATTCTTATGGTAATTCACCAAAGGTTTATCCAAGGTCCATATTTTTTGATAAATTGAGGAATTTCAAGAACTTTGCAACCTTTTTGTTCTGGGATGTGCCATTGTTTCTTGTGTTCGCAAACGAATAAAAGACGAAATGGCTTTGAAATAAACCACGTCCTAGAATGAATGAATAAAAAAAATATATTTAACTTAAAAAAAAAAAGTTTGAAATTTTTTGAAATTCATTTACGTACGCTGGTCTTTTCCAATCTTTTCGATCAGGGATCATAACAAATACTCTAGGGACCTTTTCATTTTTCAATTTAACCAACTTTTTTTTTTTTTAAAAAAATAAGTAAATTTAATAAATAATTTTATGGATTCTTATGAATTCGAAAAAATCACTTACCCATTGTGGAATTTTCTTGGTTAATTCAGATAAATCCTCTACAGCTCTCGTACAATTGTCGATTTTATCATTCATTATTTTTAGGCTTTGTTTCATTTCATTATGATATTTTTCAAGAAAAATTTGAAATGTTCCCTAAAAGAAAATGTATTTTTCAATATATATATATATATATAATTATATATAATTTAATCTTTTAAAGACCAAATAGTTATTCACCTGTGTCAATTGTGCTTGATATAATAAAAAATCCGCTTCACTCATTCCGCATCGATACTTATCATAGTTCAAAGTTCCTAAATAATCAGAAAAGTCAAAATAATATCCAACTTGTAAAAGTGAAATGATATGATTATTGTTGCCGATTTACCTTCTAAAAGTATGATAGAGCTGTTAGGACGAGTTCTGTTTAAGCTATTACGTTTACAGCGCTTTGGAGGCGTGGGATTACTTCTGGAATCTACAAGTAGTACTCATTTTTAGAATATATTGCTAACCAAATTATCATATTTATGATTATTATTATTGCTACCTGATTCACCGGAGTAATATGGCGTTTGCTTAAAAAAAAAAAAAAAAATAAAATAAAATAAAAATAAAAATAAAAATTATTAAGACATTTTTTTAATATCAATGATAAAATAATTAATATTAAATTTTTTAATTGTTGAAATACCATGAATTCCTCTAACGTCATTCTTAGAGAAATATCTTTATTGAGCAATTGTTTTATAGCAAAGCAAGCGTCGGAATCGCGAATATTACCAAGCGGCAAGGTAAATTCTTCTTTATCTTCTTTACCATCCCAATAATGATGACCTAATTCAACCAAGATAAACCAAAATATTTACTGCGCCATTCAAGAACTTCATAAGCTGTAAGAATCAAAGCAAAGTACCAGTTTCAAAAAGATATAAAATTAGTCCAAAAGAGAACATATCCATTGCAAAATTAGCTATAATTTCTATCTTCTCATCATATGCCTTTATGACTTCGGGAGCCGAATAATTTGTTATGAGGTTTACATGATTTGAACTACCAACAAAACACGCTGCGTCAAAATCAATTAATTTCCACCTTTCGCCGTCCTTTTCTTGAAAGTACATGATATTTTTTGGTGATAAATCAGTATGCACTATTAAAAGATATGGTTCAGGAATTTTGTTAATTAGATTTGCCAACCTCATATAAGTTTGCTTTCTGGTTTATCTATTACCTATTTTATGTTTTTGTAGTTCCGAGAGACCCGATACAATATCCTAACAATAACAAAAAATTACATTTCATTCGTTCTTAAAAACAAAATAAATAATAAATAAATCAATATATATTTAAATTTACCTTTATTATATCACTTTCCTCCTCATGTCTCTGGATATATTCTTGGTGGCCCAAAAAGGTTTCTAGGCAATATAGAGCACATTCGCATACGATAACCGCTTGCAACGGATAATGATTTATCATTTGCATAATATTCTACATGTGTAATAAGGATTTCTTTTATATAGAAAAGTTGAATAAATTCACGCATAAAACGAAAAAAATATATACAAACCTTTGCATTTGTTAATTCACTTAATATCTGTAATTCTCTTTCGAATGCATCTCTTATGATGTAACTTTTTATCACGTAATAGACTTCCGGTTTATTCACTTCATATCCTTTATATATCTCAACCTTCTTACCCTTGCTAATACTTCTTATGATCGTATATTGTTCTATAGAAATAAGTATTTTTTTTAAAAAAATTAATAATTAATAATCGTCCACGTGATCAACGCATAAACTATTATTAAATAATTATAAGTACTTTTAACTTCACCGAGTCTTTCAAATTCTCTTGGATTATTACCGAACATGTTTATAATATATCCTTGATATGAAAAAAATTCCTAGCATCGATGAAAATAAAATTCTCTCCACACGATTTTCTTTTTATGCAACAAAATTCAAATGATGCACAATAAACATGTGCATTTGGGACATTGTCCTTAGTTAAAAAATAAACGCCTATATGCTTGATGAGGTTTGGTTCCTTTGTTTGATGTTCTACATAGCAAATTGTTTCATTATCAGAACCTTATTTGGTTAGTTTATTCCAGTTTAGTGATAACATAATTTTTCAGAGATCTACGTTATTAAATTAAATCGATTACACTTTACTTGTATATATTAAAAACAAATTAAATTCAAGTTCTCAACATCATAATGATCAGAATAGTTAGGTTGAAACGTGCATAATTTGGGGAAACCAGTTTCTTTAAAAAAACCGTCCCGACCAGATTTTCTTTTACAATTCTGGTCCGGTTTGATCCGAATTTAGATCAACCAAGAATGACAGAATATGTAAATGCAATGTGATTGGTGAATAAAGCTTATCTCGTCGTATGATTGCGATATAACGTCTAGTAAGAATATTAAAAGTCCGATAAAATGGCACGAAAATATTTAAAAATTAATTGTTTAGAAATTTATTTATACTACAATTCTATATAGAAGAAATTTTATAATAAGATATACATAAATATTAATTTTTGATTTTGGTTAGAGGTAAAATGCTCCAAGATAAGATAAAGGACGCTTTATTTTCCTTCACCTCTAATACTATCGAAAAAGGCTAAAAGCGGCACGCTTTAACATTTAAAAGATATGCTCGTTTACTTAAAACACCCAGATAAAAGTTTTCTTATTCTATTCGATTCCGCCTTTAATGCAAAAGCGAAATAAAAAGAAAAGAAAAACTCTTCTTTGAGAATTTCATCAAACAATCCGGAGAATGCACTTTCAATCATCATGTGTGTAAAATAGATAAATTACTAAATAAATAAGAAGAATTCAATATTTTGACTATTCATCAATTAAAAAAATATATATAATTTCACAAAAGCTCACCAAATCCGGTTAATGTCAATGCAAAAAAAATGAGTAGTGCTATGACAAAAACTAACCAAAATTTCTTGCTATATTTATCACCTTCAACCCATGGCATTTCCCAGATTTCACTTATAGTTTTACGATTATGTGAGCCAATTAATTCTTCATTATTTAAATTTTTCGATAATTGAGAAGAAAAAGGCAAATCAATTTTTATATGTTGAGGTTTTTCATGACCGATTGAGTTGGATTTATTGTTAAATAAACTATGCCTCTTCGAATCTGTTGAACGTCTAATCTTTTGTGAACGATGTAATTGACCTTCAGTTGGAGGTGGTGTGCTTGTATCTAATCCTCTTTTGCTATCTATGGTGGTAGCAATTTCGGGTTCGCTTGGTAATGAAGAATATGACATTATGAATAAAATACCTTTTTTTTTTTAAGAAAAAAAAATTAGTGGTATGACTACAAACAAAAAAAATGGCTTTTTATATTTAATTTTTTGTGCTTTTAAATTATATTTTTGGAAACAAAAAAAATGGCAGTGTAACATTCCCCTGGTCAACTGGTCAATTAATCCAACTTATGTAACCTTCAAAACTGTCTCACGTGGCTTGTCCCTTTGGGCTAGAGCCTTAAAATAGACCAGGAGTTTTAAGAAACTGCGTTGATCAAGTGATCTATTTATAAAAATTTATTTATATAAAACCCTGTCTGTTTCAAGATAAATTTATCCGACATTTTTAATTTAAAGATCTGATATTTAAAGTCTTTTTTCTTTAGTTATTTTTTTTTTATTAATAAACTTTAAATTTATAAAACAAAGTTAATTATCCCTTAGATTGTAAGCAAATTTCTAAAAATTCTTTTAAAATTTTTTTTTATTTTTTTTTATTTTTATTTTTTTAATTATATGAAAAACTCTAAAAAAATTTTTAGAATTTTGTATCTTTCTATTGCAAAGCTCCCATATGGAGTAAGTGCTATAAAAAGAGAACAAATTGAAATTGTTTTCAAAAATTTATTCTAAAGTAAGTTAAATATAACTTTATTGTTTAATCCAGAACTTTAATTATTTTAAAAAAAGTTTTTTTACAATTTGGTTCTTTTTTGCAACACTTATCTCATATTATAAATTAAAAAAATAAATAATATAATTAAAAAATATATATTTATTTATTAAACAATTAAATAAGTATTAATAGAATTATTTTAAACTTTTAGTTTTTACTAAAATAAATTTAATACATATATACCAGGGGAAACAAAAGTATTGCACAGTTTTAATTTAGATATTTTGGTTAATTTATCATATGTAACTGAGTCATTTTTTTTAGTAACATATTGTTAAACTTATGCTTAATAAAATATTTAAATAAATGTCAAAATTAAAGCATTATAAAATGTAAAATTGAAAATTTTACTTTTTAATTTATCACATATATTAAGCTTCACTATAGGATTCAATATTTAGCTTTTTGGATATTTCTTTTACAAAAGAAACCCAATAATAATTATATAATGATATCCTATAATATTTATAATTTCTGAGTTACTGAACCCAATTTTTTGCTATAATAATACCATTTTTTCTAAAAGATAAGTCCTTTAATTATATTATCATTTGCGTTAAATCAAACTTTAAAAGTATTTTCAAATTCAATTTTATGAATTGCAACATATTAATTCAAACTATAATAAAAATATATTTCATTTATATAATTAATAATCAATATGTTACTAAAAAATATGGCTTAATTATATATAATAAATTAACTAAAATATTTAAATCAAAACTATGCATTATTTTTATTCTTCCTGATATTTAAACTTTAATAATAGCTTTATTAAAAAAATATAAATAAAATATAATCTGAATTTAGAATCAATTTTATTAATTTATTTAAAATAGGAAATAGCAAGGATATTGTAAGTCTGGATTATTCTAAAATTAATCACTTAGATGATATAAAACAAAAATCATGTAAATTAATTTTTTTAAAATCATATAAATGTACGTACTTTTTTAAGTTTAATAAAATTAATCATGTGAGCAAAAAATTATTACATGAAAATGTAAAAACAATTCCAAATATTTAATTTAGTAAATGAAATAAATAATCTAAATATTTAATAAATGAAACAAACTAAATTAATTTAATAATATGTATATTAAATAGTAAAATAGACTAGAAAATAGATCAAAAAAATTAATCAGTCTTTTAGACAATTTTCATAAATAAAAAAAAAAGATTATGATAGTAGAGGCAAAATGGGGGTTCTGGGGTAAAATCGAAACAATATCCAAAATAGATCTCTAAGCCTTTTTCAAATCAATTTTAGCTATATGAATCAACTATAGAATTAAAGCTTCTAGCCAATTTTAACTCAATTCTAGATGATGCTATCAAACTTGACTAGGAATTAGCCTGTCTGATATCAAGAACTACACTGTTTGATTTAGCCATTCTAGCCTGATTTT
>CAMKVN010000288.1:0-33256 GCA_946474995.1 Funneliformis geosporum | reverse complement strand
AAAAATTCGTAGTAGTTTATTTAAAAATTAAAGTTTTTATTATGTAAAGCTGAACGAACGTGACTAACTTAAAAAAATCGATCGCCATCACATGATTGACATCAATTTCAATAATTTCGAAAACGCCAATAATGCATTTGTTCTGAAACATAGATCGACGAATTAACTATAAAATTAATTAGAATATAAGTTATTTGAATAATCAAAAAAAAAAATTTATTAATAAAAGAAGAACCTAAAAAGAATAAATATCTATTTTCTACGAAAAAGTAAATACAGGAAATAACATAAAATAGTATAATTTATTGTTTAAAATAATTCTGCGATCGGTTTTCTTTTTTTGTACTACAAAAAAAATCCTTTCGGACAGAAACTCCATGATCGACATTTGCGTTAACTTGTAATGCAAAACAAAAGTCATTTGAGACCTTTTTTAATCAAAACAAAGTTATGTTGTGTCTTATCACACGTTTCTTTGCACAACTATTAAATTTCGGAATTTTCCTTATTTATTTTTTTTGAAAGCCTTTTGTTTAAATCTGTTTGGACGCACAAATCATAAATAGCATAAAATGAAATTGACTCCCTAAATTTATTATAAATATTTATGTTCAAGTTTTAACATGACAAATGTCAATCCGACACTTACTTCTTGATATTTTATAATTTAGCAATGATGCAAGAAATCGGTGAAGAATTTGATCCACAAGAACCTTATACTCGCCGTCTAAGCAGTATTCTTGACGAATATCCTGAAGGTTCACAAATTCTTCGTGAAATTCTTCAAAATTCTGATGATGCGAAGAGCACTGAGCAAATATTCATATTGGATCATAATACTTATCCTTCGAATCATTTAATCGAACCGATATTGAGTAATTATAAAAAATTCGATTTGAAACTTGATAGATATCAAGGTCCTGCCTTGTTATCGAAGAATAATTCCATGTTTGATGAAAGAGATTTGCTATCCTTGAAAAAATTGGCCAATAGCGAAAAACGTGATCAATTTAATAAAATCGGAGGTAAAATTTTTCTTTGAACTTATTTGGTCAAAAATGTTCACTTTCAATTAAATATTCTAATAATATTGTATTGTTACATTTGTATTTTTAGTGATGGGTATCGGCTTCAATTCGATTTATCATATTACAGATTCCCCTTCTTTTATTACCGGTGATAAACTTGTCATTCTTGATCCACATAGATGGTATTTTAATGGTGGTTTCCAATTCAACTTTGTCCAAAAGTGTTTAGCCGAAAAATTTCCTGATTCATTTGCTCCTTTTAGAATTCCACCTTTTAGTATCACGTGTGATGAACCATTTAAAGGAACTTTATTTCGTTATCCTCTCCGTAATGATACGATTTCTGATATTTCCAAAAAAACTTTTAAGCCTAATGACATCTTGGAAATCTTTCGTAAATTTTATGAAAATGAAAGCGTTAATTGCTTATTGTTTTTAAAATATGTTGAACGTATTTCTTTTTACGAATTGAAGGAAGGTGCCGCTGAACCCGAATTATTATATACTATTCATTTAGAGAATGCGGATTTGATCCGAGAACAGCGTCGGTTATTAGCGGAAAACATTGTCCCGATGATGGATTTATTAAAATCGAAGAAATTAAGTAGCAATAGTCAATTGGAATCATCTTATGTTGCACACTTCTGTCGCCAGAAGGGGAATTCTAAGGAGGATACGGTCTCTTGGTTAATTTTGAATTATTTAAATGACTTGCAAGAAACCGAGGATTTCTTTCAAAAAAATTTTGGAAAAAATATAAGAAATTACAAATTTATTCCCAACGTTGGATTGGCCATCCCATTAAATGATTTAAATGTTTTAGGAAGATTATTTTGCTTTTTACCATTTCCCATTCATATGCCCTTTCCCGTTTCAGTACATGGATATTTCGCGGTAAGAATGAATATTGCCTATATTTCTAATTTTTTTATATTTTAAGATTTTTTAATTTTTTTTGCCAGGTTAGTACGAATCGACGTTCTTTATGGTCGATTCAAGATGATGATGAATTGGTAATTAATTATTCTAGTTTAATGTAAATCTTAAAAAATAAAAAAAAAAGGTTTATTAACGCTTGAACTCACACTTTACTTTTGTAGGCGGTTGATGCATTAGCACATTTAATGATTTCGTGGAATAAATATTTATTTGAAAATGTCTTACCTAAAGCTTGGGTAAGGTTTCTTTGTGAACTTCCACACAAGGTTCCTAAAATCCAATCGGATAACGTATATCAATTCTGGCCAATAATTAAAAAAGGTGTATCAAGTGGCGTAATCTCTTTTTGCCAGAAATTATTGCAAAATGTCATGAACGAACTTGGTATGAAAGATCGCGTATTTAAGGGGCCATCATTAACAAATGCTATCGGAAAAGTGCCCGAAAATTCAAAAAATTCATATGACGCATCCTTATTTAAGGAATCCGGATTTCATTGGTTATCACTTTCTATTGGTTATTTGAAAGATAACTTACATTTTGAAGATATGTCAAATTTACTTAAAATATTTGGAGATGTTGGTTTTCCGGTAATATCAGTTCCAAATGAGATCATTGATGCATTAAACAATTCAAAACATAAAGACTTTCTTAAAGTTTTGTCTCCAGCCATTGGTCGTATGTATTTAAAGCACAATCGTGATAGATGGCAAGATCAACTGTCAAAAGAAGAAGCTATAGCATTATTTAAATATGTGTTAATCATGAACGAAAATTTTGATGAAATGGAAGGTTTAAAAATAATTCCACTCGAGAGTGGTAAGCTTGGTACTTTGTCACGCTTTAGCGATACTTTTGTGTACATTAGTCCTGATGATGATTATGAAAAAAACGTTGAACACTATATCTTTAAAGATCAACTGGACAAATTCATTTCAAGGGATGATTTCGGGTTATGTAATCGTTTGCGTGAACTTGCAAAAGATGGGTGGAACCTAAACATTAAAATCTTGGATGAATATGCTGTTGTCGATATGATTAGATTCACACTTGATCCGGAAAATCCATTCCTTGAGGAGATGCAAGTATCAAATCATAGTGTATGGATTCATAAATTGTGGGATTACTTAATAAATAAAAATTGGGATTTGAAAAAGTTTGAAAATATCCATTTAATCCCGACAAGTCGCTCTACTCTTAGAAAATTAAATCCTTCGAAAAAAATTTTATCCAATCAAACGAGCAATTATATTTCAATTACACCTTCTTTGAAAGTTGTTCTCGAAAAATTTGGTGCCGTTTTTGTAGATAATAAATTTGAAGACATTGCGAAATGTGATTTGTGAGTATTTTGTTTATCTTTTTTTTTTTTTGAATCACGCTTGGATAAATAAATTAATCGTCTTTTGTACCTTGAATTTGACCTTATAGAGTATCTTCATATATTATTAAACCTGATGATATTATATCGGTTCTTAGTTCTTTCCAAGCCGATAATTCATATCCAAGTAATTTAAATCGCGTGTTACAACCCCATGAAATATCGACGTTTATTGAATATTTATCCAATTATATACGATTTGTTGCTAATGATGCATCAAATGTTATTACTGTTATCAAGCATCTTCCAATTTTTTTCGAAGTTGGCAAAAATATACCGATCTCATTAATCGGAAATCAAAATTGGTACCTTCTTCCTAATGATGAAATGAATTCATATGGCGAAATCATCTATCCAAGCGATAGAGGAAAATTTCTTAATACAGCTTTACCAAATTTGCGTTATATATTGGAAGATATTATTAAAGTTCCTCGATTAAATTCATACAATTACTGGCAAAATTATGTTATACCGTTCCTCAAATCGCAACCACAAACGGGCATTGACATTATAATTGACAAACTACTTTTTGATAAATCACCATCCCTGCTTAATGAATTGAAGGCTTCTCTTGGAGCGACTTCCTTCATACCTGCTGGTACACTTGAAATGTCAAAGCAGCAACAAATTTCTACAAATGTAAAGTTGTCTAACCCAACACAACTATTTGATCCGGAAGAAGAGTCAATAATTGGTCTATTTTTTGAGGACGATTATGTCTTTCCTACCGGCAAATACGGCGACCCTAAATATTTCTCAAGTTTAAAATTATTGGGAATGAAATCAATACTTTCGCCAAATGATATAATTTATCGAATTAACACTCTCGTAACGAGAGTTCAAAATCCTGCAACTGCAATTGAAGAAGACTTAATTCGTACAAAAGCATTGAATCTATTTAAATATCTTGACGAAAGATGGGATCAATTGAATGATAATAGTTATGAGTTCATGTATGCTATTTTACGAAATGAATGGATTCCTACTGTTGACAAATCTGGGTGCCATACTTTTTCGAGACTTAATAATTGTTATTGTAAAAAGTATAAAAATTTAGTTTGTTTGATTGCTCCAACTCTGGATTATGATGCAAATAATTACGACTTTTTAAAAATTCTAGACCAACCCGATATTAAAATTGTTTTAAAGCAATTGGAAATATGTTACAATGGATTGGCAAAAAATCAGACACCAGATGAGTTGAAAATTATTTGTAACGCGATTTATGAGTATTTGAATAAACTTTTCCATAGGAGAAATTTCCGCTTTATGATAAAAAAAGAATTAGAACATAAACCATGGATCTTTTATGGAAATCAATTTTATACAATTGATAAAATCTTTACCCGCCTTCCAAATGAATTTAAGGATAATGGCTCGTTAATTGAACTTCCTTTAGAATATTCAGTTCAATTTGGATCCATGTTCAAAGCCATGGGGCTTCAAGATGAAATCGGGGTCAATGGTTTGATTTTGATTATTAATAATATGGTAAAGGGAGATGGGAATAGAATTTTATCAACCAAAGAAGTACAAAGGGTCATTCAATTTCTTGAACGAATTATAACGATACAAAGAGATAATAGGAGAGATGGGAAGAATCCAGAAAGATTGGACGGACTATTAATTCCCAGTACTGATAACAAACTTGTGAACTTGTATGAAATTCAATTTGATGATTTGAAAGATAGGATTGATGAAATAGAGAAAAGTAAATATAAAATCGCACATCACCTTGTAACGCGGCATATTGCCAAAGAATTGAAATTAGAAACCTTGACAGGAAAAATATATGGTATCTATATCATTTTAGTATTTGTGAATATAATTTTTATACACTTATGTACACATCTGTTTTTCAACAGTTTATGGGAACATTTATGAAGATACAAATGAGCAAGAAGAATTATTAACTACCAGGTTAAGAAGTATTATTGGGGTAAATCATTTGAATTTTAATGCTCAATGTAATCAATTTGTTATGTTATTTTTTGTTAAAAACTATTATGATGATCATTAGGAATTTTCATTTGGCAAATTGTTTAATGAATTTCTTCAAGTAAGTAATGAATTTATTTATATCTCTTTAAATTGAAATTAAATCTTATGAAATTGACAAACTTTAATTGGAATATAGAATGCGGATGATGCTGAAGCGAAACGGTTTTCGGTAATAATAGATGAGAGGCAATATTATGATTACAATGAATCTTTATTGTCAGAAGAAATGAACTATTGGCAAGGTCCTGCGATATGGATATATAATGATGCTGAATTTCCTATCAAAGATTTTCGGGCTTTGACCAATCTTGGAGTTGGAGGAAAATCTCATGATGACACAAAAATCGGAAGATTTGGAACAGGATTCAATTGTGCTTATCATATCACAGATTTACCAAGCATTGTAAGCGGAAAATATATCACATTTTTAGATCCAAATGGTAAATTTCTTCCTGAAAAGGGGTATCCTCCTAAAAGGCATCGTGGTACTAGATTCAATTTTATTGAAAAGAAATTTAAAAAGAGTTTTTCCGATCAATGCTGTCCTTACAAGGCTTTAGAAGGGCTTGATTTTATAGATCATTGTGATTTTATGGATACGTTTAAAGGTTCATTGTTTAGACTTCCGCTTAGGACTCGTGAAACGGTAGGAAAAAGTGAAATTTCGAGTCAACTTGTGGAAATTAGTGATATCTTGCGAGTACTCGGTAAAATACAGGGAAATAAAGAAATGCTCTTTTTAAGAAATGTAGAAATATGTAGTCTACACCTCCTAAGAGAACAATACCAATCTCCTCAATTGGTATGGCAAGCGCAAATTAACGCGTCAAGAACTTGTCGTGGAATGCGTAAAAGCGTAACCAATGAGATGCAGATCTACCAATTGAATATCGAAAGAATTAATATTCTAAACAAGAAAGAATCAGAACAATGGATTTTATGTACAGGAGGACATGATAGAGTCAAAACAAAATTTGAAAAATTTGCAAGAGAGAAGCGACTCAATGTAACATAATAGATTTATTTGTTATTTTTATAATTATTAAAACTTGGGTAATAATTTTTTTTATTTAATTAATTAGCCAAGAGGTGGAGTGGCATTGTTGCTTGCTAAATCTGATGAAAAATCTCTGAATGCATTAAAAGTTAGTATTAGTTTTTTAAACATTAATATATTTATTTCGTAATTAAAAAAAGGTATTTTATTAACTTGTGCATTGCGTTGCAGTTTCCAAATCCCCTTGAATTCAGGGGTGAAATTTATTCATATTTGCCTTTATCGATGCGAACCAATCTTGGAGTTCATTTAAACGGAAACTTTTCTTTATCTAGAGCAAGAAACAATATTGTACAATTAGGAAATGATTTTTTGCAAGCTAACTGCGATGATGCAAAATGGAACCAATACATTCTTTACGAAGTTTTACATGATTTGCATGTTAAGTTGCTCGAGCATGTTTTGAAGTATGAAGAAGATAGGTTCAAAAAAGATAAAATTAATTTCATTCCACGAGATTTTTTTCCTATTGGGAAGAACTTGATTACTTCGTTTAAAAATTATGAATTAAATATTTTAATGAAGCTAGGCCTCGGTGGGCATCGAATTTTTTGGACTAATGCGAATGGTGGACACTTCACTTCATTACAATCGGCTAAATTTCTCATTGAAAAAGAAACAATTATTACAGATATGTTGGCCGACTTTGGAATTCTAGCAGTCAAAATTGATGATGACAGGTTCAAACAACTTTGGGAAGCTAGATCTAGGAATTCAAGATTCAAATATACGCTGCTTGATGGAAAATTAGTCTGCAAAGAATTGAAAGGATTGGATATTTGCGTGGATCATGATTCACTATACAAATTGCTTGATTTCATCCTTAATGATGTTACAGACGAAAATTACGAAATTCTTACTGGATTACCATTGGTTCCATTAAATAATGGCTTAGTCGGAAAGTTTGGCGAAACTTATTATTTAGAATCAAAAAAGGCTACTGAAATATCAAAAAATCAAGATTTATTTCCAAAAATTGGCCCATCTAAATTTGTTTCTAAAAACTTACCTAGTAATCTGTTGAGAATCTTTGCTAGTGTCAAGTTTTCCGAAAAAACAAAAATAAAAAGGTTTGATAATTCTATTATTTTAGATCTTTTAATAGGTGAATTACCAGAATTATTATTTATGAAGGAATTGAAATGGGATCCCAATGGAAGATCTATACCAAATAAATCTTGGCTTAAAAATATTTGGTCAATATTGTTTGATGAAAAAGCTAATGTTTTAGAATTAGCCAAACTTTCCAACTTTGCTCTATTGCCAGTGACTCAACCTTATAATATGCTTATTCGACCCGATATAAAAAATCCACTTTTATATTTACCTGAAGGTGGGCATAAGTTATATATGGTATTAGTAAAGCTGAAAGTACGTTTTACTGAAATGTCGATCCCCGAAAATGCTGATAGAAGACTTCAGAACTGTGTCGTGAAATGTACACCTATAAATATCATTAATTCCTTGAGTCGGACTTGTTCTTTATTTA
Source organism: Funneliformis geosporum (assembly GCA_946474995.1). NCBI lineage: Eukaryota > Fungi > Glomeromycota > Glomeromycetes > Glomerales > Glomeraceae > Funneliformis > Funneliformis geosporum. Next base: position 25,361 of record CAMKVN010000288.1, on the reverse strand, counting down.
CCTTGTCTATGAATCAGTTGTTTGAAAAAGGTAATTTATTACCTTCAGATTATGAAAAGCTTAGAATGTTTATTAAAGAACAAATTGATATTTTAATAGGCAGGTGAAAGGATTTAGTAAATATATTTTTGATATTCCACGATCATCTAAAAATAATACTTTATTCTCTCTTCACAGATCATCAACAAAGTCAAGATAATTTTATGAATATTCTTAGGGATTTACCAATATGGCCAACATATTCTTGTGAAGAAAAGTTCACCAATGTCAAATCTGGAATCCTTTATCCATTCGATTTTGCATTCTATTCCTTTCAAATAAATACCAATTTCTATAAATATGATAAAAGGTCTGCATATTTCAATCTACTTAAAAAATTAGGTGCAAAAACTATAACTGAATTGGAATATATTAAAAACTATCTATTCATATTATGGTTAACACCTTCTCATCAGTATGTCGATTTCTTGCAAAACGTTTTATCCTTAAAGAATCCGTTAATAGAGCGATATTTTAAATCCATAAAATTCGCACCTAACAAATCGCTTACCGCCTTAGTTATGGTCAATCAATTATATGACATAGATAATTTTTTATTTCGCAATATTTTTGCTGGAAGTGACAAATTTTTACCACCAAAATTACAAAATAATTCCGTAAGTTTAGAAGCTCTTGCAAGAATTGGACTTAAAAGTCAAATAAATGGTGATACCTTTATTGAGTGCGCACAAGAGGTTGAATCACAAATTATTCAGAATAGATTTTCAGCAAGTTTGATTAAAATTCGAGCAAAGGAATTGGTACTATATATGTATGAACATATTGAAACACTAGATTTTGATGAAGAACAATGGGAACAAATTATAGAAATCAAATTCGTACTTTCAGAAAAGAATCTTCCAATTCAATTTTATCAATCACCAAAGGAAACTTCAGGATTCGAAACTTTTGGCAATATATGTCGTCAAGATTATAAAAAGATATGTTGGACGGAATGCCCATTATTTGATAAAAGCATTGAGCCCACTAATTTATTCATTGATATTTATCCGGAGATTGGAATACCATGTACAGAAAGTATTATCAAACATTGGTTTTTTGTCGCCGAAAATATAGAATCCTGGAGGTCTTCCAATAATGAGAAGAAAATCAAAAGTGTGATCAACAATATTTATGAATCAATGATTGAACGTTTAGAGGATGAGAGCGATTTGATAGAATTATATATTAGTGACTCTAAGAAGACATTATTCTTGAATGATGAAAACCCGTTTGATAAAAATAATTGGGTAGCAGGAAAGGATCTTATAATTGGTGATGATTTTAAAGGGGTTAAAGAACCTTTAATGCCTTATGAGGAATTATTGTTATTTGCAGGAGCTCGAGAGTTGAACGAAATAGATAAATCCAATGTAAAAAAGGTGAAGGATGATCAAAAGGATGTGTTAATCGAAGCTTTATTGAACAAACTTCGAAGTAACTCTGGCAATGATGTCACTTTTATTGTCGGTAAAGAGAAAAAAAGAATTGGTGCCAACAAATATATACTTTCGGGTACGATTTAAATAGATATTTTATGATCATTCTTATTGATTTTTATTTTATTTTCTTTTATTCATATTAATTTTTATATTTATTTATTAGCTGCTTCAACTCATTTTGAAGGAATGTTTTGTCGTGGGTTTAGTGAAGCAGAAAAGAATGAAATTGAGATAAAGGATATTCAGTCAGATACATTTCAGGTACTAATTCAATGGTTATATGGACAATCTTTTGAAAATGCAATAAAATCTATTTTACGTAAGAAGGAAGATTTTACAACAGAACAAGAATGTTATGAAACCTATTATTTGAATTTTTTGGTTCGTTTATTAACTGTAACTGATATTTATAATATTGAACAACTTAAAAACATAATAGAGAATTCAATTATAAGTTCATGTATTAATATCCATAATGTATGCGAAATTTTAGAATGGTCAAAAAATTGTGAAGCATCACAATTATGTGAATATTGCATAAATTTTATTAGATCAAATAAGGAGATTATTGTAGAGCAAAGATTAGAATACTGTGCAATCACCACGAATGAGAAAGAAAGATTTGAAGAGTCAGAAATGATAGATTTATTATTATTTGATGAAGAGCAATGATTTTATACTTGTTTGGAAGTTTACAAATATTTTTGATTTGATTTTTATTTATGTTTTATAGTATACTTTTTTTCTATATAAAACTAAACTTATCATTATCGTTATAAAAAAAAATAAATAAATTTACATTTTACAATAAAATACAATACCATTGCCCTTTGTAAAATTGTATTCGACTATCGAACTCATTTTTTTTAAAAAAAATAGACCATTTTTGATTATTTGATAATAATCAACATTATTACTATGATTATTTTTAATACAAATCCTTTAGTGAAAAAAAGGCCTTCATATACCTCAATAATAATTAATAAATTGCAAATTTGTCGCGTTATCGGCATTTGATAAATTTATATTTATATACAATAATGAGTTCATCATGAGAAGAGTAGTAATTAAGTAATGCGGAAAATATAAGCCGGGGGGCTGAAATTTTTATTTATAAAAGACTTTGCCCTCTCTTATTAAGCGAGATTCAAAAGATGCAATCAATTCAAGAAAACAGTAATGAACAAACGAATTTTTTAAAAAAAAAATTGATGGAAGTTAGACATGCTCAAGAATTGCAATCCAAAGATAGAAGAATTAAAGTAAGGTTTAGGAGAAAGTATTGATTGGTTTGAATTTGTCAAATTGTAAGAAATTAAAAAAATTAGGAGGTTTCCTAATATACAAATATTAAATTATTTTAAAAATAATGAAACCATAAAATATCTAAAATTTTACTATTAACTCTGCTTTATCAAAAATATTGTTACATCAATTTCGTAACACTTGAAATTTGGGTATATAATATAGTAATCATGTATGGTATGGATTTTCATGTATGGAATGTATGGTTTTACAATTGATGTAAAACCATATCGGTATGAATTTTTAGATTAATAATGAAAGTAAAAAATAAACAATAAAAAAAATAAAAATAGAAAAAATAAAAAAAAAAATGATAAAAAAAAAAAGCCTAAGGAAGTCTGGGGGAAAAATTTTATATTAACATATTTATTTTATTCATTCAAAAAAGCTTCTTCCACTTTATATATCTATTAGATAAATATTACGTATTATTTACAATTCCATAAAATTTCAAAAATAAATAAAAACAAATTGATTTGTTTTTTTCGTACTAATCTGTTTTTATGTGGTGATTATTTTGCTAAAACTGAGATTGATCAAGACTACAACAATCAAGGAAAATTTCATCAAAAATGAAATTTAATAATTGATATTCACGAAAAATATAATTTATATAAATACAAGCCGAATTTATTTATTAAAAAAAATTTTCTTTTCTTTTTATTTAAAAATATAAAAGAATGGTTTGGTAATGAATATAATAAATGCTCAAATGCTTAAAAAACTTCATAAAACATATTCTTTTTAATTATTAACAGTTAAAATACTATATAAATCTTTGGCCGAATATATATTTAATAAGTCTTATATTTAATTTACAAACATTTTACAGACATTTTTCAGAATTCACTATAATTAATTTAGTTAGTAAATAAAAGTTTTTTGAGAAATTTAAAATTAAATTGATCACAATTTCATTATTTTAATTCGCTGAATCTTTTTTTACTTAATTTGTATTCATATCGCTAAATATTTTTACTTAATATATATTTATCATCAATCATATGATTATACTGTGCTATAATGTCAATAATGAAATAAATTTTATTTAATATATTTAATAACCAAGTATGGATAATTTCTCAGTATGGCTAATTTATACCGGTATGGATTTTAATCCATACCGGTATGAATTTGCATCAATTGTAAAACCACACATTCCATACATGAAAATCCATACCATACATGTTTCCGAACTACCCTTGAAATTTTTAAGATTTTGCTATTAAACCATACTCTGAAGCATTTTTATATATCGTTCATTTGCCGATCATTGCTAAAATCATTTCTATAAAATCTAATTTTAGATATTTGATTAAAATTACACAGAAAATTAAGCATTTTTGAAGTTCAGATTACTTGTTTTATTAATAAGCTAATAGCCTCTAAAAATTTAACCAAATAAAGTTTATTTAGTATACTATAATATGAATCAAAAATCTCATTTTTTGTTGAAAGGTTCCCAGAACCCATTTTTAATAGCAAAGCTCCCATATTATGTCATCCTATTTTGAACTCACGTGACTGATTATATAAAATGATTTCAACTTTTTTTTTTGTTTACCAATATAAACTATATTCCAAATACAAAATATTTCTTTTTATCCTACTATTCTTGTCTTCGTTACATGGAGGTATTAACTAAACTTATTTTGCAGTTTTTCGTACCTATGTAACCAGAGAAAATTCAAACAAAGAAACAATAATAAAAATACTCACACCACCGTATACGAAATTTGAGGTGGAATGCAAAGTTCTTTGAAAATACGATTTTTGAGAGAGAGAAAATTTGAGAAAAGGAGATAAAAAGGTAAATATGTTTTTTTCTTAATGGGATGACAAGTAAATCTCGGATAAAGTTTGGTAAAATCTTCGTCCAAGTAGTGAATAGGTAGACATACACAACTGTGAACGCACAACTTGATTCTTTATTATTATGACACATATCCTTAATGATTTATTTTTTTATTATATATAATACAGAAGTCGCAATGACAGAGGCATTGACATTAAAGTTGTCATACGAGGTGTCCAATTTGTCATTCAATGCAAAAACTGAAAGAAGAGAATAAGTATGTTTTATTCGAATATGTTTTAATGTTTTGTTTATTAGTTTGAGTAAGAATTAATAAATGTTGTATGATTATAGGTCCTTCCATAGTACACGAAATGGAAGGGATGCTAACTAGACAACCTGAATAAACTATCGGTGTCATAGTGGGCCCCTCCATAGGCCGTTACTCAGAGGCAACTAGGAGCTCGCGGCGACCTCCAACTTCTCAATAAAGTTATTGGGCGAGAACAACAACATAATTTTCAGATTGAAAATTTATGCCGCTGGTCGGCGGCAATAATTTTTTTTTTTTTGTATTTCTTTGTATTTTTACTTGTAATTTATTGTAGTCTTAGATTTTACCCATTAATCTCTTTTATTGTTTCCTCTCTATTTCGTTTTTTTTTCTTTTGTTTGGTTTTAACCTTTGGCTTTTTCTTTTTTCAATAAAATGACCTTTGGTGTGTCAATGATTTATATTCAATCGCATTTACTTTGCATATATTTGAGATTTATAATTTCGGTCATAAAATGTGATTTTTTTTCTAGCAAACGAAAAATGATGAAATTTTACAAAATAAAAAGAACAATCTGCAATATGAGGCGCCATCCTATACAAAAGTCCGGGACAACACGGATTATTTTTTGGTTAAAACAAGATCCGGAGTGGTAAGAATACATTTTTTCGCATTTTATGAATTAATCCATAGATTATTCCTTAAATTTCTCTATAGATATAATACTTTTCAAATAGCAATTAAAAAAAAAATTCTTTGATATTTGCCTCTGCAATTTTAATAATTGAACATATATTATTTTTAAAAAAATAAACCAACTCTTCTTAAAATTTTTCTTTCGCGATCCAGTAATGCAGTATCTTATATAATGGCGTCAAAATTAGTTGGATATTTTAAAAGAGACCATAAGAATACATTTTTTATCCCGAATCTTGAGTGATCATCCGGTTTCTTAACCAAAAAAATTATCCAGGCCAGGAACTTACGGCAATTATGTTAAGCTCAGATTTCTACATGAGTATAGTATAGAACGTGCATACCCTCCTATAAATATTTATTATTGACGCTGAGATCGACCTATGTATTATTTTGTTTGAATTGGTTCAATATTCGGCAAAGATCTATACTGGTATATACTCATCTCTACAATTGTTTTTTTTTTTTACTTCCAGTATATAATATCTGAACCGCTAACTTATAGTGGAAGGTTAATGATTTATTATCTTACATCATTTCCTACATGACTCAGTCATCGTTAGACCTGTTCAGTAGACTCAACCGATTGAGTCGCATAATAATTAGCTTGATTGTTGTATAAAATTTGGATTTGCGACTCTCATTTGAAATAGTAAAGTTCTTTTTAATTTATTTGGCAATCAATACATTAAATTTATACGTATATTACGAGCTATTTGATTCAGTACGTACGATATGATTTTGCAGATCGGTACTCGCAAATTATGATCATTCTGTTCTGTACTGGTTTTATAATATTATTATCAAGGGTATTATTATTTTATTTTTATTTTTTACTATATCATATCAGAACAGTAGGATATATGGGATTTTGACTTTTGGTTATAATTAATATTTCCTCTTTGGTAAAATATTTTTGAATTAATTTTATATCTTTAAGAATTTGACTACTCATTTGTACTAACCTGTGCTTTTTACGGTCAACTTTTAACATTAAAAACATGAATGATGAGTCATTTAAAAATAAAAGCCTTAAAAATGTAAGTTTATGCGAATTTTATGATGAAATCTTATGATTTATTGTCATCTCCGAAAAGACGAGAATAAAGAATGACATAAAATTTGACAAGATATTTTTCCTTAATTTATTTTGTATTTTCTCTTGTTTCAGGTACTGTACATTTAAAATTTTTTAAAATATTAGGTACTTAATTTTATGATCCCTGTTCAAGAAGTGAAGTCGCCTTACCATACAGTTAAGATTCACGAAAGCAACGCATGGAGAAAATGCTCCGATTCTCCAACTGCATTTGCGATTATTTTTACTTACAATGTTGTACTCAATTTAACTGACATTTTTTTTTTAGGGTACGCTATAAAATTAAATTAGTTAATCCAAGAAATTATGGCGGTAAAACTGCCGCAATTCCAATTGACATAGCAACTGCTCAAGTAAAAAGGATTTGTAACGATTAATGAAAAAGGATGCGGCGAAGGGGAATGAATCTTTACCTGTATTATCTTGCGTGAAGATATCCAACCTCAGTCTGGAATGTGGTGGTAACCTATTTCACAATGACCAAATCATTGATGTTTTCGTTTACCTAAAGTGTGTTTTTAATTCGAAAAGATGATATGCTCACGGTTTTTTTCTCAATTTTTAATTTTTAGGATGATTTAAAAATTATGAACAATCCCCGAAATTACTCATCGAGAAAGAAGATAAAGAGGTAACGAATATTAAAGAAGAAACAAATCTTGAAATAGAGTTAATTTTAGAAGAACGCAGGGCAAACTTGCATGAGATAGCGGCTAAAGTGAGATTATTGGAACTTAATAATCTAAACAATCTAAACTTGAAATGAATTAAATGAATTGAATGGTTCGGGTGGGTGGGTATGGGTGGGGTGGGTAGAAATAGTGAACGGGATTTGAAAAGTGAAAATCTGCTCTGCTTCTAAAAATTAATCGGAAATCATATTGTCCATTTACTGTATTAGTAATTTAGTATACATACTCTCAAGCAGAATAAATTTGAATTATTTTGTGATAACATAATTACCTATTCTTCCGGCAAGAATTTTTCTGATATTATACAATGTATTTTCAGGTGATCAATTATTTTCAGATGACCGTTACATAGAATATAAGAAGTTTTTATGCTAATGCTCCTGCCGAGCGATAACCCTATATCTTAGATTTTTACCTATCAGGTTCTTCATCCTTCTTAATGCCTTTACGCAACACTTAATATTCTTCAGAAACTTTATCTAAGCCTTTTTATTAAATTCGATGGTATAGGGGATTTCACTCCTCCTGAGAAATTAACCTGGAGAATAAAGTATGAAATGCCAACCACTAATCACAATACTATATAAGTAGTCCTGTTTTCATTTCCACTTGTTCATTTCGTTATGAACACTCGAGTTGCTTTATATTCTAAGGGGATGCTACGCTGTACTTTGCCTTCTATAATACAAATAAGAATTCTCAGCCTCCTAGAATGGTAGTACAAAAAAGGGCAAGAATTTCTGGGACCACGCTGTCTAGGAAAAGTTGTCAAGAAAAAATTCATTACGTTGATTGTATAATCGACTCGCCCGGAAGTTTCATTACCAATTATTTCGTGTACAGATCACTTGCTAAATTCCTTTTTTTTAAGGTCCCCCGTGATATGCAGGGATGTATATAGTATAGTGAAACGTATTCATTACACATATACTTCGAGCTATTCACAACCAAAGACCCATAATCGTGAATGTTAGCATAAAAAAAGCATGCAATAAATTTCATATTGTCAAAATTGTCAAAGTAGACGAGCTATCTTAACGCATAAGTATCGTTTAAATTCTTTCTTTCTTTTTCTCATCCTTTAATACGAAAAACGAAGAAATCTGAATAAATTTTCTCTTGTTGTTCATCATGCATTTAGATCACGTAACTCCCATTATCTCTCAGGAAAGTAATGAAGGGTTGCCCGAAAATCAAGCAGATATAACGACTCTAATGGTTCCTTCTATACTTGTCACGCTGTCGTCGTGTAAATACAGCTTGTTGGTCTAAGCCTGGTCAATGCGCAACAATGATTCCATTAGCTCACCAATATTCGGTATTATGATAACAGAAGTTCCTTATTCAATGCAAAACCTTTATCACATTTGAGAGAATTTATGGTGCATAAATATGATTTTTTTGAGATTATGTTTTTTAACTAAAAACAATATACATTGGTAACAAATAAATAGGCACTTTTGTTAGACGCTTGCTTAATATACAAAAAGGATGATATTGTGATTTCTCTGAAATGTCATTTGTTGTACATAATGGCTGTTACTTGTTACGCAAATGCGTAAAATTTATAATCCCTAAAAAAAAACACAATTATTTTCGATCAAATAAATTTTTCACTTGAGACTTTTCTAAGTTACGATTTGTTTATATGCAATAATTTTTTGCCATTGACGTATTCAGCATACTTGTTTATCGTGATTGGTTGCCGAAGGTTACTTTTGTTGATGAATCACGATATACCAGATTCGATATTTCAAAAGATCTTGTATGTTAATACTTTGTGTGACGCATTCTGTTTCCAATAGGTCAACAATTTAAACCAAGGCAAAGTTCAAGGGATATTCTAATTCTCGAATGCGACTAAATGTAAGAAATCAAATCATCAGATTTTTTTTTTTAAAAAAAAAAATGAAGAAATGAAGAAATGGACAACGTATTTGGGTTTACGATCATTTTTTTTTTTTTTTTTTTTTATATCCTTTCAAGAATAAATTAAAATTCAACCGTTGCTGCGTTTGTTATATTTCAAAAAATATACAGATTATAAACGACGGGGTTCAATATTGAATCTGGTAAAGTATTTAACTTTATGTAATGAAAGTAATAAGGTGTAATAATTCTATTCTGATTACATTTGATACAATTTTTTTCAATTATGACGGAATAACTATTTTACAACATTACTATCAATCTAAAAGTGTTTCGCTCCAATTAATTGGACACAAATGTGACAATTGGGAAACAGTATGAATTTTATGAAAAAAAAAAGACCATACAGAGGTTTAAATTGCTCGAAATAGAATTTCGGAAACTTTTTGAGAATTATTAATAATAAATCAATGAACTAATTTTAAAAACAGAAATAAACAACAAATCATTAACAAAACGTCATTAATCTCTTTTACCAACATGGAAAACTAATTTATATCTTCACGCGTTATAATATACAAATCCAAAATATTGGATTGGTTAAAAGTTATTTTTAAATCACGGCATTCCGTTCCGGTTAAATTTTGTGTTATATTTGGTGCGTCAGGTTTGCAAGATGTTTGAACCAATAAGATTTGGCGATCTACGCAAGTTTTAAAAAATAAAATTAATGGAATATCCCTATTTCATACATTTATTGCATTGCAAACAAACATAAGTCAAATGACGAACATCATGCTTTTATTAATTACATTAATTATGAATACATTTCCTCATCAATTTCATTTGGTAATAAATAAAATAGTAGATGCATTAAAATAATTCTTGGCATTTTAATTTGTATATAAACGGCGTTGATTTTTAATAAGTTTATCGCTGTTAATACAAAATCAAAAATCATATCCCTAAACAAATTATCCACACTCCTTTTATTTAATAAAAACGATTCCTTCCTCCCTCAAATCAATCCGCAAATTTTTGAGAATCGTTTCCTCCCACCTCAATCTTTAACCTCCCTCTCAATAAAAGTAAACATGAAGATCTCTTTGAGTTTAATGTTCGCATTATGTTTAATTTTCACGGTTGTTTTTGCTGCGCCAATCGCGAAGAAAGAGGATGATGATGATTTTGAAATGCAAGGTGGCGGTGGTCGTAACCTTGACTGTCATACTCCTGAAGGTTTGTATAAATTTTAACGTGTAATTTTTTTTTTTTTAACTGAATTAATTCATCCAAGTCTGACGAGTCCTTATTTTTAGGTCAAAGCAAATTCAGATGTAGATGAGAATGAACGTTATTACAACTTTGAAAATTTTTCACAAAGTATATAATTTAATGTAATACATTATCTTTAACGTTTAAGATGGAGTTTCATTGTTCAATAAAATAATGTTCAAATTAAATAATATTTATCATCATTTAATCATTAAAAAACACCTAATCCTTTTATAATTCGGGTAGGAAATTGTCTTTTTTATTATTATTATTATAATTAAATAATCGTTCTTATCTTATGTACATAATTTTCTATGTACATAACTTTTTCACTTCATGTAATATACAGTCCCAAAAAAATAATGTTTGATTGAATATCTTTTAATAAAGTTCTTTTATCATTAATAACAGCGAACATTTTCAAACAAATTAAAAAATAAAATTTTATCGAATAATTTAATATGACAAATTTAGTGTCCAACAAATATTATTTATTAAATTCTCATCATACACTTGAAGTTTGTAAACGAAAATTGATTCCTTATAAATTTAAATAAGGAATTGTGTTTTTTTTTGAAACATAACTTTCGTCCGTGTCTGTTGTAATACAAATTAATAATGATTTATTGATGTTTGATGATAATCATCTACATACCCCGATTTTTTCATACGCATACGCGAAATTCGGTTAACCTTTGGATGATCACCGAACCCTTTTGAATAACAAAGTTCCTTATTCACTTTATCAATCTATCTGGTTAAACATAATAAAAACGAAAAAAAATTTAAAAGGAAAAAAAAAAAATGAGCATTCCTTTTTTTCTTTTTTTTTTTGCCAAATCAGGCAATCATGTGGAAATAAAATGATTAGAATAGGCAAAAATGAATCTTCGACGATCCCTTTCTGTGTTAACATATTAAAAATTACTTTATATAAACAATCAATTATAATAAACGAATTTGAAAAAAAAAAAATAATAATAATTAATTAAACCATGAATCAATTTTCAGATTTTTCATTCCTTGGTAAGTTGTGCTTTCCTTCATTTTTCCTTTTTTTCATTTTTTGCCTGTTTCTAATCTCATGTTTTTCCTGTTGCAGCTCGAGCGATTGCAGATTTTTGCATCTTAATATGGTCAATCATACATATATATAGTATTGACAAATTTGATGCATTGCGATGGAAAGTTATAAAAAGAAAAGAAGTCAAATCCATAATGACGATCTTATATCTATTATCCATAACGCTAATATTAACCTACGATGTAATCTGCTCAAAGATCAAATATTCTGAAGGATTCATCCTTGAACCAACTAAACATATAATCATTGGTAAACCGCGAGAGCAATGGTCACCAGAGAACAAACAATTAAAACGTATGGCTCATCTCATACTCATGATTTTTTATGCCGTTGAGAATTCCGCTATATTTTTATTACAGAATTTTTGGAATTTTTTGGCCAATGACATTGTTAGAGTGAAATTTATCACCACTTGGCAATTTAGGATAAATTATGCTTTTATCGCTATCACCTTGATCGTATTCCCTTGCATTCCTTTCTTTTTTAATACCAATGATAAAAAAATGGATTCTTCCAACATCCAAGAATTAAAAGTGTATCAGAAAAAACAAACTTTTGAAGAGGTAAGTAAAAGAGTGAATTCAAACTATCGCATTACAAACGAAATCATTATTTCTAATTTTTCTTCTTTTATTCATTTTTTTTTTATTGAAGGTCGTTCCTCAACTGGCGGCAATGTCTTGTAATTTATTTGTATTAGCTTATGGGTTAATGGCTCACCTTAAATTTTCCATCCTTATTAAACAAAATAATCAAAATCATATATCCGATCGTCTAAAATATTATAGATACATGAATGGTTTATTGATTTTAATTATCGGATTAGGTGCTAGTACAATGGTTATATTAAATGTTGATGCTCTTACGGAGAAGCAATATTTGAACAAAAATAAATTTACCATCGATTTATTTGCCGGTATAATCAATTTTTCGATGGTCGCTTGTTGGATCGTTTGGCGTGAGTATTTTTTCATTGTTACACGTAATTAACCGTTCAAGTGTAGATATGGATTTTAACCGAATACCATTTTTCCCCATTTCCTGTATTATAAAAAAAATTTAGTTTTGATATTTTATCCACGATTACTTCCAAATGATGGTGGATATTTAAAGTTATCATCCCCGTCAGCATCATTTAAATCTCATAAAGGTTCCAAAGAAATCTTTGATAACAAGAATGTCAAACATATTGAAATCAAAATTGATTCCACCACCGTAATAAACCAATCAAATTATGACGGTCGAAACTACGACTTTATGAGCGGAAATTATCGAGGGCACAGTAGTGACGATATACCTTTACCTCCAGCTTTGGCTACCAATTACAAGCAAGTCTTTTCGTACGCTAAAGCTGGTTCTCCAAAGCATTCTCGGAAATTTTAATGTGGTATTAAATGGTTGTATAAAAAAAGAAGGATTATTGTATATTTTTAAATCAATGTGTAAATTTTGTTATATGTTTTTAACAGGTTTAAATTTCATATTAATCATATATAAATAATAAATATAAATATTAATTAATGAACGCGGAATTTCGTAAACATATCATATTAATATCGACGCGTAATATTTTGTTCTAAAATATTCCAAAATGATAGTCACGTTTTACTGATACGGAACTATTTATGATATCCTATATTTCATCATGTCATGTATTTCACAAAATGATTTAGGGTGAAAACTTAGCGCCACAAAAAAAAGAGGTAATTACGATCTGATGCATGTTTCGTAAACATGATTTGACAATTATAATCATCTCTTGGATCGTCCCAAGAATTGCCGATATTATTTTATAATCTATTTTGTTAAGAATAACGCTTTAAAATAACTTTTATTTTTTTATTTTATTGTTATTTTTTAAAGTGAAATTACTTTAACTATCTTTTCTAAAGTAATACATTCCATGATTGAAAAGCACTAATTATTCGACGTCAATTTTTTTTCATTTTTTCGAAGATTTCTTCAAAAAGTCAATTTATATACAAAACGCTTTATTAATATGTAAATACTTTATCTTAACTCTTATTACTTTTGAATTCTGCAGGGATCATATTTTTTTACACCAAATAACACAAAGAATAAATTCATTCAAAAGATTTTTTTTTTTAAAAAAAAAAAAAGAACACTTTCAATTCTTTGCCATTTTATGCAAAAGAATATGCATTAATCTATATAAATCTTTAAATTTGAAATAATAATAAAGAATTATAATAATTAAATTACATATTCTGTCTTGTTACATAATTATTGGATGATATTATTTGAGCTATATTAATAGATAAAATCAATTGAATAAAAAAAAAAAAAAAATAGAATCGATGATGTCCTCTAGCGTTATCAACCTTCAAATTCTTCAAGGAAAGATCCACTCGGTTTAACCTATCATAAAAAATATATTATATTTGAATAAAAAATATAAAATACGGTCGTGAAAGAAATTATAAATCATACTTTAGATTGGTTATTATTTGTTTTGTTTGTTTTGAAGCTATTTTGAAATTCTTCTACAATTTGCTGCATAATCCATCCCGTATAATCGATTTCTTGAAGCTCAGGTGGCAACAATTTCACCTGTACTGGTTTTATATTATTGATTGAACTAGTTTCAACTGAATCATCTTTATCCAGATCTATCAAAGCTTTATCCTCTCGAACGAATCGATCACCAACCAAAATGTATGTAGGTACACTATTTGGAAGTTTTGACTTCTGAGATATCGTATACGTCTGACAGAGTTTAACATTTAGTGTAGCAGGTAGTCCCCTTTCTAGCTTATCTTTGGTAGGTGAGAGTTGTAAAGCTTGGTCGGCTTTTATAGTCCTTTTTTCGCAAAATGTATTTCCCACATGAATCGCTTTACCTGGTTCCTTTTTTACACCATTTTCACTTGATTTTGATACTGGCTTATCTGGTTTAACGACTACTTGATTGTCAATTTTATATTGATCGGAATTTTCTTTTGGCGCAGCTGATTCGGACATTTTATGATTAAATAAAAGATGAAGCTGGCTTTTGAGCGCTTTAACTTTATCACTGGCGTTGACCCTCTCCGCTATTTTAGTAGTTTCCTTTTCTAATCTTTCCATTTTATCTTCCTTCGGAGAAACAATTAGTGGATATGAAATACTCTCTTCACGAGGGTTTTGCGATGCATCCGCTTGCATCTCATTCTCGAATTCATTTGGCTTTTGCAATTCAATAACTGTCGTCGCTTCCATTTGGATTAATTCTTTTTCTGATTCAGGTTGCTTAATTTGTTCATCAAATGTCGCCGCTTCCGTTGAAATCAAGTCTTTGTCTGATTCGCTTTGCTCAAGTGTTTCATACACTATCGTTGCTTCCGTTGTAAACAAGTCTTTTTTTGGTTCATCATGCTCAGGTAGTTCATCAACTATCGTCGCTTCCGATATATACAAGTTTTCTTCTGATTCGTTTTGCTCAAATGGTTCATAAAACAATGACGCTTCCATTCTAATCAAGTCTTTTTCTGATTCATCTTGCTTAATAGCTTCATCAAAACACGTCTCTTCAGTTGTAATCAAGTTCTTTTCTGATTCATCTTGTTCAAGTAGTTCAACAAGCTTCATTTCTTCCATTGTAATCAGGTCTTTTTCGGATTCGACTTGCTTATGTGGTTCAACAAGAGTCATCTCTTCCGTTGTAATTATTTCTTTTTCGGATTCAATTGACTTGTGTGGTTCAACTATTGTCGTCGCTTCTGTTTTAATTTCAATAGCTTCTTCAAGTTTCTTCGATTCATAAAAGCTACAAATAATTTTTATTAAATAATATTTATATACACATACAAATTATTACGAATATACTTACCACTTTAACGATTTCTAATGAAAACAAATTAAAGAAGAATTATATTAATGTAATTACTAAAACATGGTAACAAATACGTTGTCCACCTACCGAGTCATCAACAACTTTAATATCTCCAGGTGATTTTATATCATCAACCTTTTCATTCTAAACAACAAAATAATAATTGCATCAAATCGGGTTAGTTTGTTAAAAAAAATGAATGAAGTATCAAGATCAATCATATGGATTACATCTATGACTTCATCACGATCGGCGCGTTCAATAACATCATCTTTTATCCGTTTATCTTTAACATTTTCATTAGCGACATCATTTGGTTCAGCAACAGCTCCCTGTTCAATTCTTACAGCATCAATAAACTCTTCATTAAGCTTCCAATCAATTTCAATTAAATAATTATAATTTACCGGCTTCGGAGTAACTGTAAACGCGTCAATTCGTATATACTGATCGTCAATTCTTGCGGAAGACCTTATACATTTTGCTTCATGATTTTGATCAATATCTTTAATGCTTGAAAACTTCCAATTCGCGTAAGGGTTTTCCTTATGAACCGGAACGTTTCTCAAACGAAAACGATCAACTTTTAGGACCGAAGGACTCTCGGGACTAGTTACGATGGGGTCAGAGATCTTTGATAAGGAGAAGAGAAGGAAAAGAAACATATATTTTTAATTGACATATTATAAAACTTAAAGGTTGTGATGTAGTATAGATACCTCAACATCAAAACTAGCGTTTTGTTGATCTTTAAGGTGTTCTTTGATATAAGGATTTTCTCTGCGATACTTATGATTGATTTCTTTCTTCTCGATCGGAATCGGTTTTTCTTCATATTTCTTAATATACGGGATCATGTCATTTCTAGGACCATAGGATTTATTTTCCTGCTTTTTAAGATATTCTTGATTCTGACGATACGAGTTTTCATTCTTAAAGTATGAGTTTTCTTCTTTTTTTATGTACGGGTTTTCTACCTTTCTCAAATAAGGATTTTCTTCCCTTTTCATGCGATAGGGGTTTTCCTCTTTTATACTTCTTTTATACGGGTTCCTTTCCATGTTCATATTTATACAATTTTTTGATGAATTCGATTAAAGGTGCTCAAATAATACCGCAGAAAAAGTCAAAAAGAAAAAAAAATCGTTAATAAAGAGAAAATATGTCATAAATTAAGTGTTTGTAAAGTAAGATTGTTATTTATATAACTACAACAATAACAGTTATATTACGTAATGTAATTATGTTTGATTACATCGAAATTTGGTCCGCAGCAAACAAAGAACAAAGTAATGAACAAAGAAAGGTGGGACGAATAATTGAAAGAATTACTTTTTTATTAAAAGAAAAAAAAAATAAAATAAAAAAAAAAACCTTTAAAAAAAAAATCTGCATTCATTGCCTTGATTTATTTAAAATTCACATTACACGTGCCCTTGATTTAAAAAAAAATCGGGTTTTGTTTATTGTACACATTACATCATGATATATTCCAATTTGAATATCAATAATCGTGATTTATTACTAAAACTGAGAAAGGTTTGAATTTAAAAACAAATCAGATTCCTGCAAAAGATGGAAAAAAAAAACTGTAAGGTCGAATTAAATTGCTGCGGCGCGGCTCATACCTATCTTTTTTGGTGATCGGCATGACTTCCTATATCGAAGAACAAAAGCCTTTTTTTTTTTTTTTTTATCGGAGTAAGCGATCAAAAAATCCGCATTTTATTTAAGCATTTCATATTTCAGTCGAAAAGACACATGTTGCATAATTCTTGGAACCTTTTTTTTTTTTTTAAAAAAAAAAAAGGAAATAGAAAAAAATCACGGAATATATATAAAATGACGACTAAGCCAAGATAAGCAACAAGACTAACCAAAAGTTAATGGTTATCAAACAGGTTTATTTATAAAGCAAACCTTACCTTCCAATGTGTTACCAATCTAAGTTGAATGCACATGGGATCGGTCGTTTGAAGCTAATGTATCAGCGAACTTAGGTGTCAGACCGCTATGTATGTTGTACCATCATTAATTCAACCACAGATAAACATTGGGACCAATACGAGTCTCTGTTTGATGATGTTACAGAATATCTAATTTTACCAATTCCTTGTTTTTATATATATACGATATATGTTATTTTTATTTGTAAACAATGAAGTATAACTTGACGATTTTTCATACTATGAAAGTTTTTCAAATGAACGTTCCTGATTTTTATCCTTTTTCCTAATATATGGTAGGTTACTTATTAAAAAAAATATTTCTTTCTTTTTCTATTATTTAAATTTTAAATATGTGAGTCACGTGTCTGAAATCCAAAAAGCATTCGTAATTAAAAAACCGCATCAACTTACGTTTCTAATATAAAAGGATTCAATCTGGATAGTATTTTGATCCAGAAAATAACAAATAGTTTAAAGAAGAGAATGAGGAAAGATTATCTAAATCCTGATAAATTTATTAATGTAATCATATTTAACTAATTCGTAAACGAGAAAAAAAGTGAATACGATTACGGTAATCATAATAGAATCTGATTACGATAATTATCAAATACGCGCTTGTTGTTTATCAGATTGTTGTCCTGCATTTGGTGATGACAATGAAAATCGCATGTTGGTCTTACAATAATAATTGGAGTTTTAATTAACCTATAATAAAAAGGAATTCTTTTATACATTGTTCTACTAATTATTTTGGTTTTTATACATTTTGCATCAACTTCATATATTCAATTCACCCTTTTCTATATCGTCTAGTTCTCATTAAAACCTTAAGCAATGTGTCGCAACACGAACACCACTTTTTAAAAATTTCTCCATATGTATTTATGCAGAATCATTGGTCAAAAGCCTTCGGTTGTTCAATTATCCTTATAACAATACCCAAATTAAATATTTTGTTAATCTAAAGATAGAACCGGTTTTTGAAACCTGTTTCATTGATATGTTTTGCGTCCTAGGCTGTAGCTTTCCGACCATTTGATATGCTGAGTAACATTAAATTTTTTACTGAAATATAGGCGATCTTATTTTATCACCAACATATAATTCAATTAATATAGATCCCGATATCAGATACTTTGTAATTTTGTATTATGTTCTAGAATCACTTTGCAATGGAATATCCGGTTACAAATTAATCACATAAAACGTCAGTTTTAGAATTTTTAATAATTTAAATTCATTTTGTTTTAATAATAAAAAATTTAATATTTAAATATTTATTTGTATTTTTATTTTAATATTCAATCTAAACAAATGATTCTTTTAGCAATCAATGTATAGAATTCTTTTCATTTAATGGTAGTTATAAATATTAATAGGAGCAATATTTATACACGTGTATATTCCAACCATACCATAAAGGGTTAAAATAATTGATATTGGAAGTCCGTATACTCAATTTTGAAGCATGACCTAATTTAGTTTAGGAATTTGCGGATCATAATTTGATGATTGGTAAAAGAAATATATATATTTTTTTTTAAATGAAAATTAAATAATCAACTTATAAAATTATAAATAGAAACTTTAGAAAAAAGAATTATTAAAGTTACTATGTCATAAGAATGTTGGCTAATGATCGATAAATATTTATATCATAACTAACACATTTTGGCGTATATAAAAAAATAATTAAAAAATAGCGTGTTATTAATGAATTTTAAATTCTGCCAAATTATAATTTAGGCCAGAATTAAGGAGAAACGGGTCGGGTACCCAACACCAGACCCCGGATCTGAAAACTAAGTTTTAAATCTGATTAAGTTGATCTAACCTGATCCAACTTACAGTTAAGATATCGGATTATAAAAAATTGATTAGCCTTTAAAATACAATCTTTGAAGAAATTTTTTATTGCGTTATAATATAAAAAATACAAAAAAAAACTTTTCAAATTTGTTTATTTTTAGCAATATTCCATATCATTAATTCTTTTTATTATTCATATTTTTTTTTATTTTTTTCAAAAAAAAATTTTATAAAATTTTATTTAAAACTAATTTATTTATTTCTTTTCTTTATAAACTTTGAATAAAATATATAAATATTAATTTATCAAAACCTTAAATTATATATATTGTATATATATAAATATTTAATATATTAGTAAAAAAATTTTTAAAAAAAAAATAATCTTTAAAGTTATATAAAAAAAGATTATTTATTAATTAGTTTATAATAAATATAATTTAATCAAATTTATAAAGTAATTGAATTATTTAAATTATAATAACCTTATTAAATATTAGTAAATAAAATATTTATATATTATTAAATTTAATAAAAAACAAACTTAATAATAATATATTAATTTTTAAACAAATAATATATTTTTTATTTTTTATTTTATTTTGTAATTAAACATAATTAATTTATTATTAGAAATTATGTTTAAAATTATTTAAATAATAGATTTTTATAAAAGTAATAAAATATGATTAAATTTTTTAAAAAAAAATAAAAAAATAGTTTATTATTTTTTATATAATTCTGAATTAGAACAGATCCATCCATTTGTAATAAAACTTGAAAATTTCAGATTAGGTAAACAAATTTCATGTTAATATCATCTTAAATCAAACTTATAATAATCCGAATTAATAAAATTCAGGTCAAATAATCAAATTAAATCAAAAAATAAAAAATAACATAAAATAATTTTTATTTAAACTATTTTTTTTTTAAAATATTTTTAATATTATTTAATCATACTTTTTTTTAATAATTTAATAAAATTGTTTATATAAATTACTTTGTAATTTATTATATTTAAAAGTTAAATATAAACATTTTTTTAATTATATTAACAAATAATTTTTTTTATATATTCAATTATTTCAAAAAGATACTTAAGCACTTTAGTCAAAAAAATCAATTTTAAGAACTAAGTAATATTATACAGTGAATTCAAAATATGTAAATATAAATTTTTATTATGATTAGATTAATAGTTATAGACAGGGTTGGAAATTTTGTATGTACTAGATAAATTTACCACTGTACTTGTACTGTACTTGTACTAATTTTTATATTAATTATTATTATTATAATGTACTAACTGTACTAACTATACTAATCATTGTACTAACAATGTACTTCCCAACCCTGATTATAGAGTTATAAATGATTTTCATAATTTTATTATTTTATTAAAAATCTTTATCACTTTTTTATCTATTTAACGTTTTCAAAGAGTAATTTAGGTTAATTCATATAAAAATCATAAAAATCATGCAATAAGACTATATAAATCATATGATCTAAACCTGATTTTTATATGTACTATCCTATTTAAACACTTTATACAAATTAAGTCAATTTTAAATATTTAAATAAAGTTGTTTATTAAATTTGAAAATATATAAATACAAATTTTTTATTATGATTGAATTAATAATTGTAATTATATTAGTAGTTACCTGAATTATAAATTTATCATAACTGTATTTAAAATTTTGCTATTAATAAATATTTGTTATAATAACCTTTTTTTTGAAAATTTTACTAAATAATAAAATGTAAAAATATATTAATTAATGATGCTTGTCATAATTAATAAGTTGTTACAATTACTACATCTATAAAAAATTTCTATAATATTATAATTGTAATATTTATTATAATGTTATAAATTACATAATTTTGTGATTTTATATATCTAATATTTAACTAATAAAATTAAAGAATCAAATTAATCTTAAAAATGATTTATCTCATCAACCTGTAATCAGATATTTATATTATTTAGCTTACTGAAATCATCTAATTATAATAATTTCAATAGAAGTTATTTTATTAATATCAGACGATATTGACTGAGTTATTAAATTTGAATTTTTGATCAAAAATTTATCTAAATATAGTATTGAGTTATTATAAGACTATCCAAAATTACAACTTATATCAAGTCAAATTAATTATTGCAAGCATTATTAATATCAATATTTTTTTAAAAAAATTAATAAAGTTTATTTTTATTTAATTATATTACCTTTATAATTAAATTAAATTATTTTTATTTAATTATATTACCTTTATAATTAAATTAAATTATTTTTATTTAGAATAAATACTATTAATATAATAAAGCGGAAAAAGTTTTATTTTTTAATTAGGTTAACTTAATCAGATAAAATTGATCTAACCTTAATATTATTAAAATAGTTCAAGTCAATTATTTAACACAACTTGACTTATTTAAAATTCTAATTTTTTATTTCATAAAATATATATGAAAAGTGTGTAATATCAAAAATTTTTACTAATTTTAATTATTAAGCTAATATTATACATATTGCTGAAATCAGTTAAATAATTTAATAATATAAATTCTAATATAAATTCTAATTTTTCTTTTTTTACTAATCATCTTCCATATATATTTTCATTTTAATAGTTTTTGCTTTCAAATAAATTTAATAGAATTTACTTATAACTAAAATTATTTACTAAAAATATAATATTTTTATAATATAATTTATAAATAAAATTAAATACATATACATATATATTAATAATATTTTAAATTTTTTTGATAAAAATATGCTTTTAATAATGAATAAAATTAAAGATAATTTTCTAAACTATTTTAGAATATTTAAAGTTTAAGATATTTAAGGTTAAATTATAGTCAGATTTCATATAGTTATATTTTATATAGTCACATCTCTTTATAAATACCCAATTTTGAAAAATAGTTTTAATTAATATTATATTACCATTTTATAATTACAAATGGATTACAATCACTATCACCTATTTTTCTATAATAATTAGACCATTTTTAATTTTTATAATTTTGATCAAATTATAATTGACCAAAATTATAATTCACATAATTTATAATTATTATACAAATTTATATTTTAGTTATATAAATTATCTAAAAAAGAATTTATCAATTTCAAAAAAATATTTTTATGTAAAATATTTATTACTAAAATTAGAAATAATCTGTAAATTTATATAATTATATATGATATAATTTATAATTTCAATCAAAATTTTGATAATTTAATAAAATCATAAATTTATATAATCATACTTCTATATAATCACTAATTTGTTAAAATTAATTAGATAACTATATAAAAATCTAACTGTATTTATCTTTTTAATGGTTTTTCTTTCAAATTTAAAAGTAATTTTACTTACAATTTAAAGTTAATTTTAAATATAATATATTAAAAATTAGTTGTCAGACTAATAATACTTTTATTATAAAGTTTATAATATTTTTTAAATAAAATCAAAAAAAATAATTATATTAATTAGTAACTTTTTGCATATATTTAAATATTTTTATTTATAAAAAAATTATAAATTTAAAGTTGAAATTTTGTATATATTTAATATTGTAAATATTAAAAATGAAAATTTATTTAAAAATAATAAATTTATGATAAATTTTATAATGTATTTTAACTAAAAATTAAAAAAAAATTGCAAGTATTTATGTAGAATTTTGCATAATAATTGATTAAAAATCATGATTAAATTTAAATGAAAATCATTATTATTTAAGAGATAATAAATAATTTTACCTAAATTTTTAATAGGTTTTCCTAATCATAATTAAGTTTAATCAAATTAAAAATTTAAAAGAAATATCATTTTAAAGGTTTTGAAAAAGTTTTTAAATTTTTAAGCTATATATTATATAAGTTTTAAATAGTATCATTAATTGAAATTAATCATTTTTATTTATTTATATTATTAAAAAATCCTTATAAATATTTAAAGTTATATATTAATAATATTTAATATAAATAATTAAAAAAAGAAATCAAATTATAAAAAATTATTTTTAAATTAACTTAAAAATAAAAAAATAAACTTTATTTAAATTTTATTTATATATAATAAATTTTAAAATAGATTTATAATATATTTAATAATTAAAAATTAAAAATAAATTATTGTTTCATTTAATTTTAATAGAAATAAGTTAGTTGATAAATTATTATTATTATTATTTATATTTTTATAATTATAATTAAATATTAATTTATTCATTTGAAAATATTTATTTTTTAGATTATAAGTTATTTTATTTTCAATTTATTATATTTCTTAATTAAATTATTCATATGAAAATATTGCTAGTAAAATCAAGTTATGAAAATTTTTTTTAATAAAATTTTGATAATATTAAATTAAAATATAATAAGAGCTAAAATTTTATTTAAAATATTCTAAGTACCTGATTTTTTTCAAATTAATTAATTATTTAATTAGATAATTTAATCATAAATAATTTTATTATATAAATAGTAAGAAATTTGAAATTATAAAATATTTAATTATCTAATTAATAATTTATCAAATTATATATTTTGAAAAACTATTTTGTAGATCAATTATTTTTTAAATGGTTTTTTAGCAAATTTTTTCAGGAATCTTTTAAATAAAAGTATTCTAAAATAATACTTTGAAGCATAATGAATTATAAATTATATTATCTAATTTTAATTTCAAAAGTTTGATATACATATATTTAAAAATAAGATATTACTAAAGTTATTAGATGAAACCTAAAATTTGATTAGTCATCTAAATGATAAAGGTAAAAATTGATTAAATTATATTAAAATTTTATTAAAAAAAAGGTAAAACTATATTAAAGCTTATAAAAATAGCAAAACTATATCAATTAATAGTAAAAATTTAGTGAAATTAAAGATTTAGATGTTTAGCCAATCCAAAACAAGTAACCTTAATTATAATCAGCTTAAAAAAAAATTTAACTAGTAGCTTAAAATTAAGAGAATTAATGTTTATCAATAATATTTATATAATATAATTATTTAAAAAAATTTTTTTTAATAATGTTAGATTTTAAACTTTAAATTATTATAATCACTTAATCATAAAAAATTTATTAATTACAAAAATGATATTTTTTATCGAAATACTATTTCAAAAACTAGTATTTATTAAATTTAAAAGTTATAAATAAAAATTAGTTAATTATTTATCAATGTTAATAATAAGTTATTTAGATTATTACATTATATTTATCTACGCTGAGTATATTTAGCATTCCAATCTTGAATTGTTAGTACTTTCAAAATATCAGTTTTCTCTAAACTATTATTTTCAACTAATTTTGTAAATTCTTTTTACATTTCTTATACATTATATCTATCATATTTATCTAAACTTTCTGCTAAAAAATATCTTTTTAAAAGATTAAATATATGCTTGCTAATTCTTTTATCGCCTTCGTTTTTCAAAATTATTGGTTTTTTTTTAATATTCAATCTAACTTGAGTGAAAATTTCCTATATATACTTTATTTTACAATAAGTTAATTGCAGTATTTGTAAAAATACAATTATAATAAATCTAATATTACTTTATTTTTATTTAGATTTAATATATCTATAGATAAAATTTGATTTTCTATAATAATAATAATAATATAATTAATAGTAATTTAATTTATTGAAATCAAACTAATTTGTCTTTTTTATTTTCTAAAATAGAGCATTCTTTAATAAATATACTAAATTATATTTTATTATTTAAACTTTTATATCAAATATTTGATTTAATAAATGATTTTTTAGTTGATCTATTATTAGACTATTAAAATAAATTCTAAAAAATAATAATTTGGTTTAATATATAGTATGATAATATTAAAGATAATTATTTATTATTACCTAATTTATTTGATAATAGTAGAGCTTCGAATCAGGTCAAGTCAACCTGTGACCCGACCTGACCTGACCTGAAAAATCCAGATCGGGTAGACAAATTTTCAGGTTAACATCAGGTCGGGTCAAGCTTATGATCTGACCTGATAAAATTCAGGTTAACCAATCAAATTAAACGAAATAAAATATTTAAAAAAAATTTTTTTTTTCTATTTTTTTTTAAAACATCTTTAATTTTATTTAATATACTTTCTTTTTATATTCTAATAAAGTTGTTTATATAAT
>CAMKVN010000287.1:0-33365 GCA_946474995.1 Funneliformis geosporum | reverse complement strand
ACATTTAAAATACATTGTATAACGGCATTTTCAATATGTGATAAAAATGAGAAAATGATCGGCAAATGATCGGCAAATGATCGGCAAAATGATCAACAAATGTGATAATATGAAGTATGTCCACCCTGCTGTTGCAGTTGGGGTTGTTATTTTCTCATATGGCACATTGGAAAGTAGTTGTAAATATTTATATTCTTTTTTACATAATTCACAAAAGTCATTTGGTCAGTTTAGCTTATTATGACACTAATATCTACTGTCTGGTCTTTGCCAATGATATTTCTATTTTTCAGATGGAGAAGGCTTTACATTAAATTTTCACTTTAAATTTTTATAATATTTGGATGAATATTTTTGTTCTTCAACTATTATCTGATCATTCCTTTGTTCAGCAAGAATTGGCTGAGTATCTTGGTCTTTCAATATTACATAATTCCATCAGGATATTAATTCTTCTTTCTCATACTCATCATTGATAGGAAAGAAAATAAATAAACTAAATAAATTTATATAAACAAGGTAAATGAAATAAATGATGTTAATGATATTGACTAGGTTTTAGTGATCTACATTAAGAAGATCTTTCAAGTGATTTTGTATAATAATAGGAATAATAAAAATTAAAAAGCACTAAAAAGTAGTTTGAGTAAGATTGGCTTGTAATGAGTCAATTTGCTAGATATATTCTCTTGCAAATGAATTGATTTTTCCTACATAAATTGCTAATCTTTGTAGTATTATTCGTAGACTTTATCTAATAGTTTAAGATTCAACTAAATCAAATATTTCTTGGATAATGCCAATTCCTAAAAAAATAAATTATATAAAATATAATTTTATTATTGCCAATTTTGCAAAATCTCAATAAACTATATAATTACCTGTGAAATAACAAATAAAATAAATGAAATAGAAAATGATATCAAGGTGATAAATAATAAATCAGATAAATAATAATTCAGTTATTTTTTAAAAAATTGGTAAATCTATAAATTAATTACAAATTTATTTATTAGTTAGTAATAATAAATTGAATGTTATATAAGGTAATTATGAATTTATCATTTTTTTTATATTTTATGCCTATCAAAAGTCTTATATAATATTATCTATATTTATACTAAACTATAGGATTATATTATGAATGTTAAAATATATTTATTTATTCTAGTTTTACCAGAAAAAAAAAATACTAAATACCAAATTCTTTAGTATTGACCAAAAAATTTCATTTAGTAAAGGATGGGTTTAAAAAAAAAAATCTAAGACTTGGTAATAAGGGTAGATGAAAATGTATAACAAAAAGAGTTATTCAATATTTATAAGTTTTTTTTGGCTGAAAATTTAAGAGTTATAGGTTGTTATTCATCTGAAAAAATATATATCTATTTAGGAGAATTGGCTGCAAAAGGAGAATTTACTTTAGAAGAAATACCAACAGTAAAAATTATAAAGAATGAATAGGAAGATATAGTGCTAACTTTAAAAAGAAGCGTCAGAAAAAGCACTGGTAAAAAATATGGGAAATAATCAAAATACAACAATTGCCAAAGATAGTATTAATCAAAAAAAATCTAAAATATGTCAAAAAAAAATTAAAACCTTTTATTAGAAGTTTTGTCAAAATAAAAATTAACAAGACATATTAATAAACCATTATAAAATCTTCCTTAATATAAAACTTTTTAAAATGTAATAAAATAAACAGTTTTTCTAACAAATATATATTTTAAAGATCTTTAGACACATAATAATAGTAAATTACGCAATTATATAACAAACAATTATTGATTATAATAATTAATAATGATCAACATTGTTATATCATAATTTTCCTATGGAAATTTTATTAATCATATGCAAATTAGCAATTAACTATTTTTTGATTTAATAAATAATAAATGAATCAAAATATCATATAAATTATATTATAAATTTAAATATTTAAATAGTTTTTATTAATTATATATAAATTAAAAGCTAAAAAAATTATGACTCTACGAATTCTAAGAATTTTTAATTCAATTAAATATTTATTATATTTTATCTAAAAATTTTAAAAAATTAATATAATAAAAAATCTTTTAACCTTATTAAATATTCTTAAAATATGACTTTTTTATATGTTTAAAGATATTATTTAAATAATAAAATTTGATAAAAAATGAAAGGATTTGCTAGAAAAATTAGATTCAGAGTATTTTTAATAAAATTTTAATTTTTATTATATTTTAATTTTTGATATTATTAAATTAAAGTGTAATTAGAATTAAATTTTAGTTAAAAAATTCTTAGAATCACATTTTCTTAACAAATCTTCTAAATATCTAAAAAAAGTTTATAATTAAATTAATTCAATTTAAGATATTAAAATAATTTTGATAAATATTATTATATATAATTATTAATATTAATTTTATGTTGTCACCAGGAATAATCTTCTCTAATTACTTCACGTAATTTATCTAAGTTCCTTTGCTGCGGTAAGTAACTTCCTTATAATCGGACTTTACAACCTTAGGAAATCTTACGTCTTACAGGTATCTGGAATGCCTTGAAATTACTTCACTTAGTTTACGAACTTAAAGGTTTAAGGACTTAGGTAATTTAGAGAATTTATATATTCTAAGTGACAAACTCAATTGCAAGTTAGTGTAGTGGTTCACGATCAAATCCTAGATGATGGACACGTAGAAGGGAAAATATTTTTGTTTTAAAAGTTGATTCCTTTATTACTTGAACTTGTAATAAAACTGAAACTCACAATAGAGTTAATTTACAACTTGAGCAAAAAGCTATTCTATTTATACAAAATGAATTTGCTACAGCTAACTAATTGCTACGTTATAAACTAACTAAATTTGTAAATATAAATGTTAAAACAATGATTATAATATATATAAGAAATATAAGAAATATAATAAAAATAACATATATAATAATAATAATAAAAACAATAAATATAACGAATATAATTGAAATAATGAAAATAAGGAAAATCAGGCTAATTCTGCGAATCAGGCTGATCAGATAAATCAGGGAAATCAGGAATTCTGTAGATCATTTGACATAGTACTTATTACGTCATCATTCCATAGGTCATCGATGATCAGCGCAGTAGGGTTAATTTCAGACATTGACAATGTAATTAATAATTTATATAAAATTTTTTTATTTAATAAAATTTAAACATAAAAAAATTATTTAAATAGGCTGGTTATTAAAAAATTGAATTTAATTTTTCTTAAGATAATATTGTAATAAGTTAAAATTAAAATTTATTAAAATTAAATTAATTAATCAGAAAAATTGAAGTGTAAAATTTTTATATTATATATAAATGGTTTAGATCATTTAGGTTACATATTTAACATAAAATATATTCCTCAAGTTATTTGGAGTATAGTGATTTTTTAGATTAGTAGATGATCAACTATTTTTCTAAGAGTTACTCTGATAAAATAATTCTAATAAATGCTTTTATTTAGTGCGATCTATTCATAAAAAATACTCTTTGATTTTAGTATTAGTTCTTTAAAATTAATAATTAGTTCAGTGTAGCTAATCAACCTAAACTTTGATATATTATTAGAGTAGCTAATTAAAAAGAAAGACGTCTATCTACCCACTTCTTGAATTAGACTCATATATATAGAAAAAAAATTTTTATTTGTAAATAAAGAATATAATTTAAATTATTATTTATAAATAAAAAAGATTAAGTTAATAATATAATAACTTTCATTCCATTATGTAAACTATTCCTAATAAGCTTATTCAATAAATTTATTGAAAGCATAATTTCAAATAATACGAAAAAATTAGTTTGTTACGTTAGATAATTAATTACCATATTATTAAAATATTGTGTTGTAATCTTTATATATTTTTTAAAAGTATTTTTACTTTTATTTTTTTATTTAATTTCACTCATTTTAGATGTCTTCTTTTTATTTTTTTTTTTATAAATTGAAGAATACTATTTTTTTCAATCATTTTTATCGATTTTTTTGAAATATATTTAAAAAATAAAAATTTTATTAATAAAATATTTTATCTAAAGCAAAAAAAAACCAAATTTATACTTATTTTCATTTTTGTATTAATCCCCTTTTTCTTTAAGTGAATTTGTATTTAATTTTATAATTCTTTAATTTTTTTTTTTACTCTATCAAAAGCAAAAAAAAAATATTAATATATAATATTTCTTTTAGCTTTATGATAATATGTAAAATCTAAAAAAAAATAAAAATTGGATACCTTTTTATTCTGAACTAATATTAAAAGATACAGTATATCGAATAAAATATTTATCTGAATAAGATTAGATTTAATATTATAATTTTTTATCTTTTTTTTATTTACTTTATTAATAGGTTGTAATATTAAAATAAAATAATATTATACCTGCAAATGTTAAATATTTTTTTGCATATTTATTATTCTTTTCTCTAGGTGAGTTTCAAGTTAAATGTTTTATTTTTCTTTTTACTATATTAAAAGCCAAAAACTATAATTTTAACTTATTTTTAAAAAAATTATTAGACTATCATAAGTATCAAAATGACGTGTAAGTTAAATGTATTTTTTTTTATATAAGATTTTTTAGAAAGAATCACTCAGAATTATACTGTGAAAGAACTTAACATAATTATTAAGATGGATGAGAACAATTTGAATAAATCATGTATCTAAAAGTTAAAGCTTTTATTTCTTTGGAAGAAGTTACTAGTAAAATAGAACATTTTGAGTAGGTTTCTCAAAATCGAATCAAATCAAATATTTAAGCAATTTGAATTTGATTTGATTTTTTCAAATTGAATTGAATCAAATCAAATTGAACTCAAATATTTGATTGAATCAATTTGAATCAAATATTTGTCAAATTAAATCAAATTAAATCAAATATTTAATTGAATCAAATCAAATTGAACTCAAATATTTGATTGAATCAATTTGAATCAATTTGAATTTGATTATATTAAATCAAATTGAATCAAATATTTGTCAATTTAAATTAAATTAAATCAAATATTTAATTGAATCAAATCAAATCAAATCAAATTAAATTAAATCAAATTGAATCAGATTGAATTGAATCGAATATAAAATTTTTTTAATTTTTATAAAGATATATTAATAAAATAAAGTTATTACAGTCAAACCTTGATATATTGAACTAAAGATAGGCATCATAATTAAGAAGTTGCAACTCGGTATGTTACAACTCCTTATAAATTTATTTTAATATAAAAATTCATAAATAGTTGCAACTCAAAGTGTTGCAATTTAAGTTGCTACTAGTTAAAAATTTTTAAAATAATTATGAGAATCATCTTTATATTGAACCCTTGATATAATGAATTTTTAAATTAAATATATTAAAATTACCTTATTATAATGAACTAGCCAATTAAATTTTTTAAAAAATTCATTATAAGCTTATAACGAAGTTGATATCCAGATCCTAGAATTCGTTATATCAAGAGGTCACTATATAAAGTTTTAATTAAGAAAATTATTAGTAATTGTACTAAAAATTTTTCAAAGATAGCTTTTACAAAGTAAGTTTAGTAATAAATAAATTTTTACTATTAAACTTAGTAAAATAATTCTGCAGTCTTGGTTTTACTAAGAAAACTTAATAATAATTACTATTGCAACTTCAGTTTACTAAGAAAACTTAGTAATAACTGCTATCATGACTCAGTTTACTAAAAAAGCTTAGTAATACCAGTCATTGCGGCTTCAGTTTTACTAAAAAACTTAGTAATTACCATCATCATGACTTCAGTTTTACTAAGAAAACTAAATAATAACTGCCATCTCAGCTTCGTAACTATTTTATTAGTAAAAAACGTCTCTAAAATCACAGAAGCATTTTTTACTATGTTTTCATAGTAAAATAATATCTCTGAAGCCTTAGATGCATTTTTTACTATGTTTTCTTAGTAAAATAATGTCACTGAAATTGCAGATGTATTTATTACTATATTTTTCTTAGTAAAAAGTTATTTTTAAAGCTGTAAAGGCACTTTTTGCTATAGGTTTCTTAGTAAAAAAACATTTTTGAAATTATAGAAGCACTTTTTGCTATGGTTTTCTTAGTAATATTCACTTTTAAAGCTTTGGAGATGACTTTACTATTGATTCAAATCAAATTGAATATTTGAATACTTGATTTGAATTTGATTGAATTGAATCAAACATTAATTTAAATTTGATCAAATAAATTATTCTTTAATTTGAATTTGATTTTATCAAATCAAATATAAATTTGAATTTGTATTTGATTTGATTTTCAAATTAAATATTCAAATATCAAATTAAATTGTGAAATCCTAATTTCACTTAAAAGGCAAATTCGTCAGATAACCTAATTAGTATTTAATATTGTTAATGATCTTTTTTATTATTAATTCTAACAAAATTATTTTTTAAATTTTAGGTAAATGCAACTTCTATAAAAATATTATACTAGAATTTTAAAGAAATACCTTTAATTAGGATAAATGTGATGGTTTCAAACATTACTACTCAATATAAATAGAAGATTAACACTGGATTTTTATATAAAAGAACAATTAAGAGACTGTGAACTGTGAAATTTTTATGTGGAAGTTACCCACAGTGTTACGAATAGCTACCTTACAAATAGGATTAATGCTATTAATAATCAGAGCATGAGATCTACTACAACGCTCCTAATAGGAATGATCTATTATAAACAACTGATTATTGAATTTATTAGTGACTAAGAAACTACCCTGGAAAAACATATCAATAATTTGAAAGATACTTCCCTTATACCTTTATTCAACTAACCAACTGTTTTGCAAACATTTCTTGAGCAAATCACAATAGTAATCATTCAATAACGCATACTTTAAGAGGTTTAATAAGAGCTAGAAGGATGTTAAATCTTATCACAGATGAGCGCTATTATTATTACTGAAGTATCTATCAATATCAATTTAAACCATATGATTGTGATGAGTTTCAATTCTATTTCCCCAAATTTTGATGCTGATAATAATCAAGGAAATCAGAGTCAAATTGAGTAAAGATTCTTATTAAATTAATACAAATAAATGATTCAATTACAAAGGTTACAAAGGCAATCATCCTTATTGAAAAATTTTGCCTACAATAAATGAAATTAATTTTTTATTCATTTATTTAAACATTAAAGTATTATATAAACTTATACTTATAGTAATTTGTTTATATATATGTAAAAGATGTTACCTATTTTTTTTTGTATTTGATAAACAAATAATTTTTATCATTTGTTTTTTTTTTGTTTTAATATTAATATAAATTATATATATTAATAAAATCTTATATTTCTGATAATAAAACAAAGTTATTTGTTTTTATTTTATTATTTATAAATCTGATAAATTTCATAAATATATATATAAAATTATCTATAAATTTAATTATATGATAATTCTTTGAAAAAATATTAGATTGTAAATCATTAATACAAAATAAATTCCTTATTATCTTAGAAATTATATAATAATTATATGTGTGATAGCTTTGGATAAAAATGGAATCATTATATTAATTTGTATCTAATTGTTATAGAAAATTGAAAAATTTTATCGTTAATAATATATATATAAAAAAAAACTTATTAAAACTACCTGATTTTTTTTAACTTAACAATATTTTCACCATGAGCCATTATATCAATGTAATATATACTAAAGATCAGCACTATAATTAAGAAATTACAACTCAATAAGTTGCAACTCCTTATAAATTTATTTTAATATAAAAATACATAAATAGTTGTAACTCAAAGAGTTGTAACTTAAGTTGCAACTAATTAAAAATTTTAAAAATAATTATGAGAACTATTTTTAATATACACTTTAATAATGAACACAAAATAGTCTTAGATTAGAGAAATGATAATACTAACTCAGTTAATTTGAATTAAACACATAATAATCAATACGAAATCTTATTGGTTAATCCTCAAAATACTAATATGCAAACAATTCTAACACAATCTCTTTACTAGAAACCATTACTAAAATTACAAAAGCTATATAATAAATTTTAAAATAATATATTCGCTTAATATTTTCGTATGATATGTGTTTATTGCAGAAGGCTTTTGTATTCTAAAAAATCATCTTGAATACTTTATGACCAACAATTTTCTATCTTCCTGCAACAACATATATTTAATATTTCCCTTTCATTTAATTCTAATATTTATTATAATAGCAGATTAAAATACTTACTTGTAAATCATTTAAAAGACCTTCTATCAAGATTTATATTTTCTCATCTTTCTTCTATATTACAAGCCATCATCTCAATCTTATTACATAAAAAAAACATCTATCACCAGTTTATTTATATTATTCATTAGGTAGAACCCTAAATAGCAATCCTTACTCTGAATACAGATGCCTTACAAAAACTATAAATTACTCACATAATATCAGAGTACATGCTTTATATTTAGAAATATTAGGGCTTTCTTAGAACAATCTGATGATACTGATAATAGAATCAATTTAAACTACCTTAATAAAGAATCTGTTCATAGCAGAATTTTATGTCAAGCTGCTATTTGATTATCCTAAGATAATCCTTACCTTTAACTATATACAAACTTATTATCATCTCATGATAGATCTAAACAGATTATAAATCAACCATTTATGATAACTACTCATATATCGACTGATACTAACATTTTACTTGTAAATCTTAATGATATTAAAGTAATATGATTGGTTTTTGATACTTATAAATCTATTATATTAATTGTCTTTTAAGATGATAAAAAACTTCACAAAAATAAAATAATTGAATATTTGATATGATTAAAATAACAACAAATGATAATTATTGATCAATAAATTACAAATCATGATTTATGATCACGATATATATCACAAGATGGGGTGATTCTTCAGTAAGCCTCAGTACTAGCTAGTTATTACATGCTATAGACTTAATAATAATTTCTAAAAATAATTTCTAATATAATAAAAATATTTAAAAACCACTTTAAATTTAATAAAAATATAATTAGAACTTTTATAATTTCATAAAAATTCTTGCATTATTCAAAGTTACTTTTAAAATATTTCTTTAACTAATATACATTTTTTCTTTGGTTATAAACTTATTTTTTAGGGAATAATTAGGGATTAATATATTTAAAACCATATATTTGATATAATGCAGAAAAAAAGGATTTTTAGCTAATTTTATATTATACATAATTATCAAATGTTTATTTAAAAATAAAAGTCAAAAGTTAAAAGTGTTAGTCAAAGAATTACCAAAAATCAAAAGAATAAAGTAAAATTTTTTCATAAAAAAAAAACATTAATCATCACATTTTTAATTTTTCTTTTTTAATAAAAAAATTTTAGTTTTCATACGTAAGCAATTTAATTCACGTCGGAATTACCGCCAAATTTATCATTTGAAAAAAATATATACTGTACATTGTAAAAATTTCACTTAAAGCGTTACGATTTATCATTTTATAAGTTATTTTTTTGCAAATTATTTCTTTAAAGAATTTATAAGAATAATAAACTTATCCTACAAAATCCTATATCTCTCAGTTCCAATTTGTCTCCATAAATGTTTCCAGAGAATTTCTTTTCAAAGAAACGAATAAAGACTCGAATGATTTTTTTTTATCAACTCTTGGGGTTTACATTTTTTTCAACCCAGTGACCCTAAGGAAAAAACAAACTAACTATACAATTTAGATATCAAAACAGCATTATTGATTTTCAAGGGGATAATTTTTTATTGGGAAGGAAATTTTGATGAAACTTTTAACAGAATTAAAAGATATAAAAAGGTGTGAAGGGGAAAAATTAACATGGGAAGGGAAATGTAATGAAAAAAAAAATGTAAAAACTTGGAAAATGAAAAAAGAAACGGCTTGAAAATAAATGTCTATGCACAGTGTTCAATAATACAACCCAAAGCCGTGCATTGCATCTTATGAGAACTATCCTATTGTTCAACATACAACATTTAAGGGATACACAACAAAGAAAAAAGAAATAAAAAATAGCAATGATAAAAGAGTACGTTTCTAATATAGCAATACAAATTAGCAATGCGAAGTCGATTTCAGAAGAATACAGCATGGGTATTCGTGATATTATTACCTTCTAAATTTGTGAGGTTATTATCTAAACCATTGCTTATATAGCTTTAAAAGGTCTTTACATTGGATTGCTACCACCAAAGTTAAACCCTCCTTGAGGCATGTCTACATCCGATGGAAAAGCAAATTGACCTGTATTCGTATTCATCTCAGGAGCCAAATTAGGATCTTCTTCTTCATCTTCTGCAAAGTATTTATCAATTATGTGATAGGCCTTCTTGTAAATTTCAATATTGTCGTGAATCTGCAAGTTATGAATCTTCTCCATACCACCAGCTTCTTCAACATATAGGGCGAATTGATTTACGCTATCTACCTTATCAATTTCACCAACTTTTAGGACATTCTCAATTCCATCAAGTGAAACTTGAATAATTTTATTATCCATGCAAGTTAATAAATCACAGAGTGGCTTAATGCATCCTTGACTAACGAGATATTTGATTTGTTCAGGTTTATTCAAACCACCAGACGTTGCATTGGAAATAGCCCAGCATGCTTCCTTGCGAGTCTTAAAATCGGCGTGTTGCAAGATGTTAATAAGAGGTGGTATAATATTCGCATCAATAACTGCCTGTATTTGAGCACAATTTCCAGCAGTAATATTGGAAATTGTCCAACAAGCTTCCTTACGAAGACCATCCTTTGGACTAGATAATAAACTCAATAAAGCAGGTAAAGCACCACAATTGATGATAACTTGAGTTTGGACATCATCGCCAGTAACAATATTTCCAACTGAACGTAATGCTGGAGTTTGAACGGAAGTTGATGAATGCCTGAATAAACAAATGTCAGGTTAGTTGCTAAGATTAAAAAATTAACAAAATTTAAAAACCTTACATCAAAAGCTCGACAAGCCGACGGCAAACGCCAGATTCAATAACGGCTTGTATTTTTTCATTACTGCCATCTGATAAATATGAGATAGCCCAACAAGCATCAATAAGAACCTCATCATCAATAGAATAGATGAGTTTGGCGAGCACTGGAAGAGCGGGAGCAATCTAAAGTAACATAATTATAATCGTTAATAAAATTTAATAATAATTTTGAATTAAAAGGAGAAATCGCAATCTTACCAGGCTCCAATCTGGTTGAGGATTTTTTCCGCGACAGAAGTTAGATAGGGTCCAAGTTGCATTTCTCAACATTGAAAGTTTGTGATGTTCATTCAAGATGGCTAATAAAGGTCGAAGGGCTCCCTCACGCAAGACATAGTCACGACATGGAGGACTATCACCGGCAATATTACCTAAAGCCCAAACAGCCTAATATTCAAAAAGGAACTGCATATTAAGTAAAATAAATCAAAAAAATAATCGAACCAAAGGAATAATATAATAAATATACCTGTTCTTTAACATCAGCAACTGTGCTACTCAATAATTCAACAAAGATAGGAACAGCTCCAGCATCGATAACAACTTGGGTTTGCTGTGAAGATCCTGATGCAATATTAGTCAAAGCCCAAGCTGCTTCGAACTAAATTGATCAAAAACGCGTAATGAATTAAGATTATTTTTTTTTAAAAAAAAAAAAATCATATTTAGATAAAAGCTTAAAAATATACTTGAACCAAAGAGTGAAGAGATCTCAAAAATTCCACAAAACGGACAACTACTCCACATTCGATAACTTGTTCAATAGGAGGATTCCTCTCCTTGGAAAGCAATTTTCTAAACTTGGTAGTGGCTTGCAATTGCTCCTCAACATTTTCAGAGAAGACTCCATGAATCATACCAGGTAACTGCTCTTGGAGCTAAGCCATAACGTAAAAAAAAAAAAAAAAAAAAAAAAAAAAAGTATAGAATGAATAAAATATCATCAAATAAATAATGGCCCCACAAAATATTGAGAATTATTTAAGTCCAACAAAAAAAAAAAAATTTGAAATACTATGATCTATAAAAGAGCTTTGGAGCGCAACCAAAGAAAGTTTAATCGTGGTACAGAGAATGTTGTAATTCTATGTTTACTGCGTAAAAGCTAAATAAATAACAAGTAGTAAACCTCTCATAATTTACCTGAGCGTTAATGGTCGCAACAGCCACCTCATCATCCGAGTCGGGTGAGGCGGGAACATTAAGATTACGACGTTTTGCCAATGATTCTTCTCGGTTCTTTCGACGAATTTCAACTTGTAATTCCTCACGACGTCTGCGTAATTCGTCAGCCTTAAAAACAGCCTTTGCCTTGAAGGCATTTTTCCTATGTTCAGGAATTTTATCTTTATCCATGTTGTCCATTCTTTTTGTAAAA
This sequence comes from Funneliformis geosporum, assembly GCA_946474995.1. Lineage (NCBI taxonomy): Eukaryota > Fungi > Glomeromycota > Glomeromycetes > Glomerales > Glomeraceae > Funneliformis > Funneliformis geosporum. The sequence goes on along the minus strand of CAMKVN010000287.1, from coordinate 20,935 downwards.
CCTAGGCCACTGATCACTTGAACCACTATTAAACCCTTCCCAAGAACAAGAAAGGGAAAATGATGCTTCAAGCTTGTTAAAAAATCTTACAAGTGTGAGTGGAATTGATTACAAATCATGTGATCACTACAAAAAATATACCAATTAGAAATCTGCAAATAACGTAGCAAAAGCTTTTTCCTTTATTATAAAACTATGAAATAGTTATAATATAAAATAGGAAAGAATTAAAGATCTTATGATAAACGATTAAGTGAGATATTTTCAGATAAGAAATAGTTGATAATTTTTTCAAAATTTTCTTTCTTGAAGAAAAATGGCAAATCTGGACAATAAGAAAGCTCTTGTGTTGGTAGCAGACGGTTCAGAGGAAATGGAAACGGTTATAACCAGTGAGTATTTCAAGTTTTTTAAATCAAAAATACTCATATAAATTTCTTTATTCATTATGAATTTTCATTTAAAGTTGATGTATTGCGACGTGCACAAATTGACGTGACAGTCGCCGGAATTGCATTACAAAATGAAAATTACGCAAAGTGCAGTCGTGGTGTTATGATTGTACCAGACCAATCTTTTTCAAATATTTCTAAAGAAGTCTTATCTAAAAAGTGTATCTATGATATTATTATTATTCCGGGAGGTTTAACTGGTGCACAAACTATTTCATCCAATTCAGAGATTCAAGAATTGTTGGCTTCAGAGCATCGAGATGGCAAATTTATCGCTGCAATTTGTGCTGGTATTTTGAATGGATCTTTTCATAAATAAATATAAGGATGTTTTATTTCAGTTCTTCATATGTTTTATTTAATATCAGGAACTATTGCGATAAAGAGCGCCAATATAAACAAGGGCGGAAAGATTACGTCTCATCCGGTCGTTAAGGCTGATTTGGAAAATGGTTAATATCTGTTTGTTCATATTACATCAAAACGAATTAACTTTACATTCATCGCGAATCTTTGCTTATCTCCTAGAATATAATTACCAAGAAGAACGCGTTGTGGTTGATAATAAGGTTATTTCGAGGTAATTTGAAATTTTAGAGCTATTTATACATTCTATGGATTTTTAGTAAAAATTATCTATAATATTAGTCGAGGACCAGGTACCGCGTTCCTTTTTGCATTAACGATTGTCGAACAACTTCTTGGTAAAGAAAAACGCGATGAGATATCTTCTCCTATGATTCTCGCATCAACTTTGTGAAAATTCCGTATTAAAGATTAAAAAAAAATATAACAAAAAAAGATAAATCGTTCAAACCTATTTCATTACCGTTTTAAGAAATTTACCATTGATGACAATGTTAATGTAATCAATCAATCCATTACCTCATGTCATGTAGATCATTAAAAATAATTTTTTTTGGGTATTACTAAATCTCTTAGTAATGACAATCGTGCAACTGTTATATCTCGACCCTTACGAGAATAGCTTTGTCAAATCACTTCGTTACTCTATACTGGCACAATTTATTTTGTTCCGTTCTTAGAGTCAATAGCTGTCTTAAAATCTTTTGTTATCAATTGCGACAGAGGTAGCCTCATTTAACGCTAAGACAACACAATGGAAAAGACACCACATATACCAAAGAGGACCTCAAGTTTTCATTCCGGATCTCTTCCTGTAGTTAGCTCGTCCGACGATCTTATTTTCTCCAGTAATGTAGAGGACTACGATATTAATACTAACAGTCCTATAGGTGGGAGTATATTGGTGCTTTTTCCCATTTTTTAATCTAGCACATTTTTCTTCGAATATACTTATTTTCTCTGTTAACGATGAGACTAAGCAGAACAAGAAATAAGTTAGCAATGAATTAAAGCCATTGTATTAATTGCTTTATGAATTGTTGTAAAAGCAATTTGCAATGTATTAGAATTAAAAATTTGCCATGTCATTTTAATAATTATAAATTTGTTCAATTTCCAAAAAATTACATAGGTTATGGTGCATCTGCTATTGTTTATGGTGCTTTATATAAACCCTTGAATAAAAGGGTTGCCGTTAAAATGATAGATTTGGATTTCTTTGAGCGAAATCAAATCGATGAAGTTAGGGTACTGTATATTATTATCGGTTGACAATTGATTTTTATTCTGATCGTCGAAACAGATTATATCTCATTATCATAAATTTATATTAATACTCCAGAGAGAAACACAATTAATGTCTCTTTCTAAACATGCGAATGTGTTACGTGTTTGTGGCTCGTTTGTAAACGAATCAAAGCTTTATATCGTTACTCCTTATATGTCAGCTGGTAGGTCCCATTTGATTCTAATAATTAAAACCAATATTAGATTAGATCTTTTCAAACATTATGTGAACATGTTGAAAGATGTCCACCAATATTATCAGGTTCATGCTCGGATATAATGAAGACCAATCATCCTGATGGCTTTGAAGAATCAGTAATAGCGGCTATTTTAAAACAAGCTCTTCTAGGATTGGATTATTTACATAAAAATGGACATATTCACAGGCAAGTTATAATATAACTTTAATAAATATTACTTGATGTTTTTTTTTTTAATGTTTATTTACTTTTTTTTTTTTTTTGCTAAATACAAAACAGAGACGTGAAAGCCGGAAATCTTCTTGTAGACGAAGATGGATCAGTTTTACTTGCTGATTTTGGTGTATCATCCTCACTTACAGAAAATGGTGATAGAAGAGGTTTTCGAAGAACTTTTGTCGGCACAGTAAGTGGATATACTTCAATTAAGCAATTATTTATTATCATAAAATTTATGTCTGTTATTTTCCGAATTCCTTTATTAGCCATGTTGGATGGCTCCAGAAGTTATGGAACATGCAGGATATGATTATAAAGCCGATATCTGGTCATTTGGGATCACTGCGCTTGAATTATCTACTGGACATGCACCTTTCGCCAAATTTCCGCCCCTTAAGGTGCATACTGTAAAACAATATCTTTATCCTTTGTTAATCTATTTATAATATTTTTAATTATATATTTCGTCACTACCTTTTTTTTTAGGTAATCATGGTTACACTTTCTAACGAACCTCCTACTCTTGATAGAGAATCAACAAAGCATAAATATTCAAGGACATTTAAGGAAATGATTGATATGTGTTTGCAAAAGGATCCAACTAAGCGGTGCATATATTTATCAAGACACGTCTTATTTTATATATATTATGTCATACATTGAAAATATATTACTTACTTTATCATTTTTCTTTAGTCCATCTACTGAAAGGTTGCTAAATCATCCGTTTTTTAGACCTGCTAAGAAAAAAGATTTTTTAGTGAGTAAAATATTACAGCACTTGCCACCTTTGGAAGAAAGGCCACATAAAAGTATATAGTCTTTATTTGTTGAATTAGATTATTTAATTTCTTTTATATAATATATTTCTTTAATTTATTTAACTTAAATTTATTTTCATTAGGAGTTCAACAAAAACCCATAACATATAACAAAGGGGTAACATGGGATTTTGCGGTTGATAGTGAATACCGTGAAAATGATGATCAAGAAACTGCTGCTTCACAAGAAGCAAATGACGGTACATCAGAAGGAAAGCGAGTTGAATTTTCCGTTACTGGTGAAAACAATGATGCTTCCAAAACAGATTCAAGTGCTGCTGCAGTTGTACCACCAAAAAAGTCACGGTTCTTGGTTGGAGATGCTGTCGCAGAATCACACCAACCTTTGTCTTTATCCGTACCTACGACTCCCTCCGCCACCTTTGTTTCTTCTCAAAATCCATTATCTAAATCTCAGCCTCTTTCTGCTGGAACAAATTTTGTACCTAATCCATTTTCGTCAGGTGAAAAGGATGAACTGAATGCTCAAATACAAACTCAACAATCTCAAGGAATTAAAAAGGGAAGATTTAATGTTGTAAGTAATGGATCTAGGGAAAGAGCTTTATCATCAGGAACTCAACCTGAATCCGATAATCAGCAACTGCCTCAGTCAAAGGAGTCTATCGAGAATTTAACAGGTGACCCATAATATGGTACTTGCAATGTACTGGTTTATATATTTTTATTATATAAACTTATTTTTTAAAGTTCTAATCATTTCAAAACTTCATTGATAACACGTCCATAGAAAGTAATAAGAAGAGCAGATTTGAATTACAACAACCCCCTCAGCCTTTAGATAATCCTACATTGACATCTTCATCAAGTTCTCAAAATTTGTCTCGAGAAAGTTCTGTTATTTCACTTTCTCGTGATTCAACATTGTCAAAAGGTGATACATTATTAACTAAGGAGGGTACTATTAATGGAGGTTCCTTAGATGTGCAAACTACAGAAAAGGCTCCAGAAAAACCTGTGGGTACCAAAAAAGGAAGATTTCAGGTGTCCAGTGTTGATGTACCACCAAAGATAGATGGGTCAATATCTCCATCAGGTATAGAGAAAGTTGGAAATGAATAATAATTTTTATACATATATTTATTTGCCTTATATGGTTGTTTATTTATTATTTTAAAAAATCAAACAGCTATTATAAAAACAATTGGGGTTTACGATTTTTTTAACTATTTAACTTTTTATATATACAAAAATAAAATAAAACTATTTCCTTATTCCCTCCTGCCTTCTCACTCTTTTTTTTTTTTTTTTTGTCATTTTGTATAAAAAATTTGTTTAATTTTTTGGTTTGACCAAAATAAAAATTAAAATCAGGGAACTTGCTTACATCTGAAACCACATATTCACCACAATCAACTTTCTTGGGCCACTCGCCCAGTATCTCACCTGCCACATCCATCTTACGCGGTCAAGGACAACATATGATGAGTACTAGTTCACATATTAAAACTTTACTACAACAGAACGAAACGCAACGAGCAATTTTGAATGAGCTATTATATGGTACATCAGCCGCGACTATAGTCGGAAGAATGGCACAACCACAGCAATATAATGCACAACATTTTCAGAGTGTAAATGGTAATACAGGAGGAATCAATAGGAATTCATCGAAGGAGATCTCGTCATATTTGGTATATAAATTGTTTTTCATCAAACTCTTAGTAGATCTTTTATTTTGATTGATGCGAGATATATGGTTTAATGAAATTATTTTCATTATCATTAATATTAGAGTTATCTGGATAGACAAATTCAATGCGTTCTTCGTGATAATGAAGAATTACGTAAAGAAAATGAAAGTCTGCGGAGAGAAAATGAAAAATTAAAGAAATCATCACCTTTGAATTCACTGGCTTCTGGAAAGTTGACAGCTAGTTTTATTCCAACCACAACAGCAGCAGATCCATCATCAACAAAATCAGCAAGCGGTAATATAAGCAACGCGTAACAGTAGATCAAAAACTTCTTTCTTTTGATGGTTTTGTCATGTGATGTCTCGGGATGATCTATTCTGAGAATGAATTTTTTCAAGGTAAGTTTCAAATTGTTTCATTATCTGTACTAAATTAGGAACTATGAAATTAATGAGATGAAAAAGAAACAAAATCATAAGAAAATGTACAGATATATATATATTGGGGTTCTTTTCGCGAATATCTTTTTTTTTGTCAAATCTCATCATCATTATTACAAATAATATATACAAATAGTCCTTCGGAAAAGGAAAATTGGAGGAGAATTAAATTTTTTTTAAAACACTTAATAATACTCTTACTCATCACTCACACTCACACTCGCACACTTACTTATATATGTATGAAAAATACTATAACTTGGAACTTTTGTAACTTTTATATAATTCAGTCTATATTATGTCATAAAATTTTATTTTCAATTAATTAAAAAATATTTATGTAACCGACGATCTATGTCAGATTATGCAATGTTTCGATAATCGTCACGTAATAATTTTGTTAACAATTGGTATATAAATACCGATCCGAATTTATCTTCCAAAAACTTTGTTAAAAAAACAATTATCACAAAAACTGCATTATGAATTCTCCGACAGTTAAATTGTTAGAATTATGGAAAGCGAGCTCAGAAATGACAGTAGGTGAAATAACAAGATACAGAATACGTTTTGATCCTAAAAAGTTAAGAAAAAGTACTATATGGCCACCACAAAATTTGGTGTTAAAAGTTAAGAATACAACCCCAATAATCTATACGATAGCGATATTAACAGGACCATATAATATATCGGCAACTTGCATTGAAACTAAACATAATGATTGTAGTATTTTCAAACAACCACTTGAAATCATACCACAAACTAAGGCTGGAATAAAATGCGGGGAAACGTGGGAAATAAAATTAAATTTGGGAACGGGAAATAGTAATGAGGGAGAGGAGGAATGGATTGGGGATTGGACAATTGAAGTATTAAGTGATATCTTATTTACCAATAATAAGGTACAATATGAAGTAATCTTATTTGCAGAGTTAACAAATATAACAGACGAATTAGAAGAATTTCTTATTCTTGACCATAAAGTTAAGCATGAGGAAGAGTATCAAGATGGTCCTACCATAATTAAAGCTAGTTCACCTTCGATATCATTTGAATATTTCAAACCAGCAGATGTATTTTCTTTACCAGATCTCAATGAAATAAATAAACAAAATAAGCCAATTCATCTAGTTGTGTTAACTCATGGGATACATGGATCTATGTTGGATGAATTATATTTAAAGGAATCTATTGAAGAAAAATGTAAAGATCAATCAGAAAATGAGGTCGTGGTCTATATGTCTGATGTTAATCATTCTGGTACCGAAGATGGAATTGAAAATTGTGGTAAAAGGTTAGCTAAAAATATTTTAGTATATGTTGGATGGCCTTCTGATAATATATTTTCTTCGATTACCTCGAGTTCATTAGTTTCTCCTTCTAAATCAAAGAACTTTAACTGTAATAGAAATTTAATATCCAAAATATCATTCATTGGACACTCATTAGGAGGATTGATCAATGTATTTCTTGTAGGTTACTTAAATAACGTAACTAATGGAACATTTTTTAAGGAAGTTAAACCAATACATTTTATAACGATAGCATCACCATTACTTGGCTCGACAGATTTAGCCTGGTATCTTCAATTTGGTATGAAATTGGGTGCAATAGGTCAAACCGGTAAAGATTTAGCATTAATACCAAGATCAAAAGATGAACAACATTCCGCATCAGGCGTTTTAGAAGAAGGCAATTCATTTCCCAATATTGATTCGCTTAACGAAGAACCTTTATTATTGTCTTTATCACGTTCAAATTCTTCTTCTCATATTGCATTAAAATCATTTAAAAGTCGTACATTATATGCGAATATTACTAATGATGTACCCGTATCTCTCAAGAGTTCTTCTCTTTATTTTATTAATCATTATAACGGTGATGATTATGTTAAAGATCATTCTCAAATTACTTTACTTAATCAATTTAAACACTTGATAACCACTTTAATGCCTCCTGAAACTACTAGAGAGTATCTTAATAAATCTTTTTCTGCTAAATCTCCTATTATTCATGATAAATTATATCTTCCTAGCGATATTCCTCCTATACCCGATACCTTTTCTACTTCTTTTGAAAAAGATGATGATGAAGAATATCACGAATTGCCTATTGAAGAACAAATGGCTAGATTTTGGCATAAAGACATGTCTTGGCGTAAAGTACTCGTTCGCCTTGAAGGCGAAGCTCATACTCACGTAATTGTACGTAGAAAATGGCAAGATGCTCCTGGTTGGCAAGTTATTAATCATTTATTAAATAATCATACATTTTAATTATTTATTTGTCTGAAATGTAAAATGTAACGTTTTCTTATTTAGTAAAATAGAACATTATGATTACAAAATTTTTAAATTGAGGTTTCCAACTATAATTTCTAATATACAAAATATCCACTTTCTCTCTTTATATTTTAATTTTATCTTATCAAAGGTTCCATCTCTCACAATTTATGGGCTCTTTCTTTTTTATTTGTGTAAATATCGCCTATAATATAAAACATCATTAATAAAAATGACAATAATAACCGATAAAAAAAACTAACCTACCTTTGCAATACTTGTTATTTTTTCGTGTTCGTTATGCTTAATGCGATTGTTATCAGCGTATTTTAATGCTTCATGCAACAAATTATCAAGTATCGGCAATACCACTGAAAGAGAAAAAAAATTAATCATTAGTTGCTAGTTTAACCAATGAAAATATGTAATTCTTACAAGGCTCTTGCGAATGTTTGAGAAACGGATCTGTTAATAATTGCGGTACGGTTAAACGTGCTTTCGGATTTCTCTCGAGGCATCCTTTCATTATACGGATCAAATTTTCATCAATCGCCTTATCACTTTGATTATTTGTAGTTGTTGAAAATGAAATTATATAATTTTCATCAAGTATGGCCTGGTACTTTTTGGTCATATTCAAATGAGAAAATGGTGTGTGACCATAAACCATTTGATAAAGAATACATCCAAGTGACCAAACATCACTTGGTCGGCCTTGCTATAAATGCTACAATTATTAATTTATCAAATATAATGCAGTACTACATTAAAAAAAATAATAATAATAACTTACTTTCAGGCATTTTTTCCCATTTTTGATCGTTTCTGAATCACTCGTGTCGTTGAGGGCTTCCGGCGACATATAATTAATCGTTCCTACCTGAAATCAAAATAAAATAATTTCATTAATGAAATGAAACAAAAAGATCCATTTATGGTAATAAATTGTCATACATGATGTTCTCGATGAATATTGGTCGTACCGTTTGGTATTGCTTTCGCAATACCAAAATCGATTAATTTTAACGTCCCGTTTATTATTATGAAGTTGGCCGGTTTTAAATCCGTGTGCACGATGTTTTCTAATTGTATCGCATATACGGCCTTTAAAATCTAATAATTATTTATTAAGTCATAATTTAAGTTTCTTCGCATTTAATATTGACAAATATCATTTTATTTACCTGTTCCCAATAAAATCGAATATCATCTAAATCTATAGATTTCCCATTTTTCGAATATAAATAATGAGCTAAATCTTGCTCCCCACATTCCAACAACTTGAAGGAAAATAAAAAAAAGTATAAGCAGAAAATTTATCTCTAAACTATTAAAATAAAATGATGCATAAAGTTACCATTAATAAATATCCCCTTTCTTCGTTAACTTCCGCATCATACAATTTTATTATACCATCTCTTCCGGATAAGCGTTTTAATAAAGATACTTCGTTAATATATCCAGATAATATATTATCATCGACTCTGTCGAAAGTGACTTTTTTCATGGCATAAACTTGACCATTTGAATCAGTCACCTTATAAACTTTGCTACTACCTCCGCGACCAAGTACCGCGTAACGTTTATAAGGCTTTCCATTAAGCTATAAATTTAATTATTTAAAGATGGTTTTAAAAAAAAACAACACGAATATTTCTTTAAAAAAAAAAAAATTGTTCTACCATCATGATGTCTTTGTGCGTTTTTTCATTTTGTATCATCGGCTCAGCATTGGAAGTTTCTGGAGAATGAACCTTCATGTATAAGCCACTTTGTAATTTAACTTCTTGATGGCCAACTTTCAAAGAATGTTGTAAATTTGATTTAACATCATTAATTGATCTCGTAGGCTTGAGAAATGTATATGGCTTAATATGATTATCTTCCTTTGATAACAAAGAATCATGCTCTTTACTGTCTACAGCATTTGTGTAAAGTGTTAACCTCCAAAAACTAACTTCAAATGAAAAACGTTAAGTTTCGTAATAAAGTTTACCCGAAATCTTGCGACGATTAGGTTGATCTGAAAATTCTTTCGGTTCCTCTTCTTCCGGAACTGGCTCTGCTTGGATCTTTTTTACCCGTTGTGGTGGGCCTACTCAGATTGTATTTATAAATGTCAAACAGTTGTCCAATAAATCAATAATCATAAAGGGCAATTCCTTACCAAGATTACGCGCAGTAGTTATCGTTCTTCTTCTTCGTCTCACGGTTGAACCATGATTCTGCAACCTTATCAACAATTTGAACGTGAAACAGATGGTATAAGGAGCCGAACATTTCAATATATGCAATTAAATGATTCATTCACCTATCAGTGACTGCTGGAGTTGATAAGCCACATCGAGCTGCTGCATTATCAATATGATTAGTCACACACGAAAAAGACATATTTAACTCTTGAGGACGAGTTGCTACTGGTGTTTCTAAACCCTGTAATAAAATAAGCTCAAATTGTATATTCTGATATATGACACGCTTCCTTTTTCATAATATTACCTTGTTTGCATTCCTCGCTGGACTTTCGACATGCCCTTGGGCCAAATTTGTAAGGTTAGAAAACGGGCCAAAGGGACTCGAGTTTATTGGACCTTTCAAAATTGAAACTACAGTTCCTTTTCTTGGTTTTAGTTCATCCATTTTTAATATTTTAATTGAGACTAAATGTAATAGTGGTTATTTATTCAAGGAAATAAATGGAAAAATCGAAGATAAACGTATCGTTAAATACGCGACGAAAAGAAATGTTTAATATTTATGCACGTGATTACTTCGTTGTCATTGGTTGAATTTGGTGCATCACTTTTTTTTATCGATAAAAATCAGAAAAAAAAAAAAATTTTTTTTTGAATTATTTATTTAAATTATGGGGAAATTAAAGCAAAAGGGAAAAGCTGGGGCAGCTACAAACTACATAAATCGAAATCAAGCTTTAAAAAAGTTACAAGTTTCACTTGCGGATTTTAGGTACACTGCACTCATATTGTATTTTGAATATTCATTGTAAATACGGAAAAATTTATTGATTAGTTATTATTTATTACTTAAGACGTTTATGTATTCTTAAAGGGATATATCCTAGAGAACCGAAAAATAAGAAGAAAGCCAATAAAGGTTCTACAGCTCCAACAACTTTTTATTATACAAAAGATATTCAATATCTCGCTCATGAGCCAGTCCTACAAAAATTCAGGGAACATAAAATATTTTTAAAAAAATTAACTAAAGCTTTAAGTAAAAGAGAATTAAGTATTGCGAAAAATTTAGAGAAAAATAGGCCAGTTTATACATTGGATCATATCCTTAAAGAAAGGTAACACGAGTAGTAAATTGAATTTTTTTCGTCAATTTATTAAAAAGTATTAGATTAATTAATTAATTACTTCTCATTAAATAAGATATCCTACATTCACTGATGCTTTAAGAGATCTTGATGATGCATTGTGTATGCTGTTCTTATTTTCTACATTTCCTGCAACAGATAGAATAAACTCGGAAACAGTTACAAATTGCCAAAGATTATGTGCTGAATTTCAACATTATATCATTAAAACTAGAAGTTTACGTAAAGTTTTCTTGTCGATTAAAGGAATTTATTATCAAGCAGAAGTTAAAGGTCAAATAATAAATTGGTTAGCTCCTTATCAATTTAGTCAACAGGTAAAATCACTAAAAAAAATCATGTTAATTATTGTTATTCTGACTTAATTCTTTTAATTAATAGGTTCCTGATGATGTTGATTTTCGTGTTATGTTTACTTTCTTGGAATTTTATCAAACCCTTCTTGGTTTTATAAATTTCAAATTGTATTCCGATGTAAATCTCGTTTATCCACCAAAATTAGACACATCTAAAGATGAAGGTGCGGCTGGATTAGGTGCTCTTATTATTGAAACTACCAATAGTCTTGCAACTTTATCTACTAGTTCACATAATAATGAAGATATAAATAATAATGCTATTAAAGAAGAGATGGTATTTCTACATTATTATTTTTTTTTTTTTTTGTTATTTAGCGACTTATAGTTTTACGCTTATATTAATTATTTATTATTCGCAGGTTCGCAAGCTTGAATCTGAAAAACGCCTAAAGACATTATCAGAAAAACTTGCAACTATTAAAGATCAAGGGAATAAAACATCAGAAATACAGCCTGATACTACGAAAGAACCTGAAGTTATGAATAACGAGAAAATAATGGATGAATTTACCTCATCAGATTCAAAATATCAACAAGATGTCTCATCAAAAACATACACGTATAGTGATATACAAAATGCTTCAATTGCATTAACAGAATTTGAAAATTTATTTTCTAATTGCATTTTTTATTTATCTCGTGAAGTTCCAAGATATTCTTTAGAATTTATTATTCGTACGTTTGGTGGTCAAGTTAGTTGGGATGAAACGTGTGGTGTTGGATCATCATTCAATGAAAGTGATGATCGAATTACACATCACATTATTGACCGCCCTGCTACAGGTCATAGATTTTTATCACGAGTTTACATTCAACCACAATGGGTTTATGATTGTGTTAATGCTAGAAAATTATTAAAGACTGAACCATATCAACCTGGAAAAACTTTACCTCCTCATTTATCGCCCTTTGTTGAACATAAGGAGGGTGATTATATACCTGAGTTTGAAGGTAATATGGAGGAGACAGAATTGAGAAATGAACAAGAAGTAAAGGAATATATTTCAAACGAAGAATCTGATAACGATGACAAAATAAATAGTGATGATGACGACGACGACGATGATGAAAAAGAGGATGATGGACCTGAAACGCGTTCTTCTCATGATAATAAAGCAATGATTCCTCTAATTACATCTGATGAGGTAAAAAAAAAATTTTTTTATCACTTTTTTTCATTGTCTTTTTATAATAATTAATATTGACCTTTTAAATTCTTCCACTCTTAAGCCTTATAATGAAGATATAATTCATCAAATGGAACTCGAAGCTGAAGCAACAGGAATATCATTTTCTATATATCAAGAACAACAAGATCAACTTGCTAAAAAACAGAAAATTCGAAACACTAATAATACTAAAGTTCAACAGCCTTCTATTCAAACTATAACTGGTAAAAAACGTGCAGTCAAAGAAATCGAAGAAAAAGAAGTTAAAGAATTGGCCAAAATAATGATGACAAAGAAACAAAAAACTCTATACAATAAAATGCAATATGGCAAGAAAAAACAACAGGAAAAAGCTGAAAATTTACAACGTAAAAAACAAGAAATTATTTCTCAACAGAAGAAAAGACCAGCTAACTCTAATAAAAATGATAGTAATAATAATAATAATTCAAATAAGAAACGACGAAACAAATAAGGAAAAAAATAGATAGCTTAAGTGAAATTTCTTTTTTTTTTTTTTGTATATATGTTGTCATTGACATATAAAGCATATATCGTTGATTAAAATAGAAATACATTTTTTGCGAAGCATATTTTAACTACAAATAATGAATCGTTCATACATTTTTAAAGGTGAAACTACATAACATAAAATTGATCATAACGTTTTCTAATATAAAAATAAAGAAAAAGGTAAAAGAAATGAAAATTATGCATAAATATAATGTCTCATCAAATCCCAAATATTTGATATTGTTTATTATATCCATCCTGATATTATTTGAACGCCTGAAACAAATATTTCTCCCGTCTGTTATCAATTAAATTTACTTAAAATTATCTATTATTGCAGAAAAGTAGAATCTACAAACTAATAAGGATAGTAAAAATATATATATATACAAATATTATTATTTAAAACACATATGATATGACTATGCGTTCTTTCTCGGAGAGGTCTTAAGTTGTGTTGACCTACGTTTTTTACTTGCTGCTGACCCGTTATCATTACTCCTTTTAAGATTTAGATCTAATAAAAAAATAAATTTTTTAATAACGATAGTTTTAAATTTTAAAATATTAAAAGTACATCAATTATGGCTTACCACTTAGGGCCGGAGATTTTTTTGAAAGTTTTTGGTGAGGTGAACCTATTAAGATTCCATTAGGGTTAGACACCAGAGGTGAAGGAGTTAATGTCGGCGTTGGAGTAGGTGTTGGATTTGGTGTAGGATTCGCAGTTGGTGTTGGGGCTGATGCCTGTAAATCATTTGCATTAGGTGTTGGCGGGGCACCAGTATATTCATGTTTAATGTCTTTAAGTCCATTTAGCTGTGGATTTGATATCCTATGGTTTTGATTTGGATTATTAGAAATTGTAGGTGTAAGATTCATGGTTTGAGATGAAGCTGACATCATCCCTAATGTCTCTATTAATAAAAAAATAAATAAATAATAATCAAAATGTATATATTAACTATAAAAAACTAAAGGAAAGTTGAATCCATTACAAGAAAATTATATTTACGTAGTGGTCCAAGTTGTGGGTTGAATATAGCATTTTTCATGACTTCGTGCATGTTATCAACAACCTCTGCGATCTATTCAAATCATAATAAGTATTAAAGATAAATAAAACAATTAACATAATAGTATAAAAAAATGCTAACATCTAGGCATCGCATTGTCTTAAATGGTATTCCATAATCATTTACAGTCGCTTCTTTTGATATTTGATGATGTCGTGGCACATATTCGGTAAACTTCGAAGTTTCAAATTCATAACTTGTCATTCTTTGCATATTGTTAAATATGACTGTCAAACGACCATATGCCGCAACCTAGATTATAAATTATAATTAAATAATAAATTCTACTGAAAGCAACGAGTTTAATTACACAAACTATTACAACTATTACCTGAGCTCCATTTCTAAAATGGTATACTATAGAAGCAGATGTGCAATCTATTATGGTTTGAATACTATTTGAAGTACCATTTGGAGCACTCGTTGTTTCCTTTGGATTTCCAAGGATAATTTGTATCTTTTCTATTCCAGATTCATAAAATGTAAGATAGAATCTTGGAATAATATGATATTTGAGTTCTATTCAACCAATAGGAAAAGGTTAATGATGATAATAACAGAATTAAGAATACAATATAAAACACTATACCATATTTTTTTTTATCATGGTTCTTTATATTATGTAATGTATATTTCATTGTAATTTCTTCAGTAAAATAATTATGTGCTAAAGTTTTCCAGAATTGAATATCATCCCTTGGACCCTAAAATCGATTAATTTAAATGATTAGTAAAAGACAAAATAAATCCATGAATTAACAATTCAAATCTATGACGTACTTGCGGATTATCACAACCTAAAAATTCTGCAAAAGATAATAGTCTTACAATGCAAGAAATTCTAAAAATGATCATTCATGATTTAATTAGCACATTAATTCATTTTTTAATAAATCATTCCATGTTAATAGTAATTAAATATGAAATTACTTAGTAGGAAGAGTTGGTATCCGCATTGGAATAAGGTTTCTTGGGTTATTTGACATTATCATATTCGGTACATATGAATTTGCGTTTATATTATGGTGAACTCCTGGTACATATCCATTTGGTGTCATGGTAAGGTGTGGTCTTGTAGGTGGTAATCTTGGGCCATTTGGAAGGCTGTAAACAAAGGGAACACCCATTCGTATCCCTCCCGGCATAAAACCAGTCGGATTATAATTCGCCATTAATAAACAAATTTTGATCTCAAATGTATTTTTTATTAAAAAAAAAATAAAACAAATAAAAAAGTGATATTTATTATTTAAATTGACTAAATAATTATTTATTTTGAAGTATAAAGAAAGAAATGAAAAAAAAAAAAAATTGTTGATAATAAATTTTCTTTTTTAATTTTTCTTAAATGTGTTTAACAAAAAAAAAATAGGAGTCTGGTTTGTCAATTATTACAAAGATCAGAATTTATCTCCAATTAAAGGTGATTTGCGGAGTTGAAAAATTGCAAAAGCGGTATCACTCGCTTGTAAATCAGCCAATCAATTAATGTGAATCTCAACATCAGGATATGAGTCACGATTTTAAACGCGTCACCTAAATTGAATAGCCCATTTATACGATCTCATGTATTCTTAAAATTCAGTTTAGAATATAATTATTTTGGTTTGAAAGTATCCTTATTTCGGATTCCAAATGATTTCCTTCGTAGTGAAATATTATTAACAGCTGTTTAAGATCGGTTTCGTATTTCTGAATCCAAATCACCACTTGGAAGATTGGAAGCACTATGGAAGGTTCGGAAGCATAATTTCTAATAAAATCATTTGGCCTAACCAAAATTTTATATCATTGGAAGTAATGCACATCACTGCAAATCACTGTAGCCCGACGAATGTTTCTTGAACTTCTGAAACTGTAAAATGTCTAAACTTCCAAACATCCAATCCATCTGATCCTATGGCTATTAAATCACGTTATAGATCATATGGGTAGTATTCTATTAAAATTGAGGTACGGATCATATGATTTACTATGTCTCGTAACCCACTTTTAAAAGATCAGCTCCCATATGTCTGGCTCAACTTATTTGTCGCATAAAGTTCTATAATGCCAGCTAAAAATCACGTGATGTGAAAATTAGTGGTAGCGCGAATGTTTTAAAAAAATTTTTGTTTTCATTATATTAGTTAAATGATTTTAATATAATAATAGGTTCAACAGTTTCAAGGTTTAATCATTCATCATACCTTCTAAAATTCTTGTAAAAAATTTTTTTTAATTATTGTTTTCTTAATATACTTATTTTAATAATATATGAAAAACGTTTTATATAAAATAAGAGTAGAGTATGGTCCAAATGACTATAGTATATCACGTGAAATGGTTTTGAGTATATTTTTGTTATACTAAACAGACCTAACCTAACCCTAAACTAACCCTAACTTACCAATATTAACGTTAACTCCTAGCAATTAAGTATAAAAGGTCATACTCAACATCAATTATATACCATACAATACTCAATTGATCGACCATATTCTACTACCTATGGAAATTTAAAAATTACAAAATAAAAAAATTTTGATTTAACTCTTTAATAGCTTTTTTGAAATATATTATTATAGTATTGCATTTTATTAATATTTTTATAAATGAAATAGAACAAATATCTTTTAAAATTAGATTAATAACATGTATTATATATCATATATTAAGGATATTTCATATTTTTTTGTAATTATTTTGTATATATTTTAAATATTTTCTTCTGCATCTAATACAATTGCTGAAAATTTTGAAGCCAATTTTTTTAATGTTTTTTTTAATAGTTTAAGCTAAAAATTCACCAGTATAACTTTTAATTGATAGATCTTTTAATATCATAAGTACTCTATATATTGAAATATATGAATTAAGAAATTCCAAATTGACTTATTTGCTGAACTTATCTATGCATAATATGTTTATAAAAAAAGAATTAGAACAAAGAAAAAAAGAAAAAATAAAGTTTTAATTTAAAATATGATTAAAATAAATAATAAATTACATATATAATATTAAATTTGTTTTATTTTTCAATACATTAGTGACTTATATATTTATTATAACAATTTTTTGTGATAAAAATTTACTAGAAAGTACTTCTTTTAATAAAGGTATATATATTGAACATAAAATTCTTAAAAGTTCAATAAAGAAGAAATTTCAATTATATATCATGCAATATTACATACTACAAATACCTTTATACAAGCCTAATTAATTTTATGAATTCTATCTTCAGAAAGTTTGATACTTTCATGAAATTCAGATAATTTTGTTGATTATTATTAAGTTCTCATTTTTAGCTTAAGATTGATTATACTTTCTTTAGCTTTTATAGTAAGACAATTTAAGAAAAATTGTCTTATCTTAGTTAGAATTTCAGAATAATTATTAATGAAAAATACTTTCAAATCTTGTGATAAATCTTTTTTCTAAAGTAACTATAATATTTACAGGTTGTTTCATAGTAATCTTCTAATATCATTAATCCTTGTATAATATGTGTAATGACTTAGAATAACTAACAGCATTTTTTTTTCTTTAAAAGTTGGAGTTATAGGAATAGTTAGAGAAGAATTAAAAAAAAGATAAAATCTAATATAGATATATCTAAATATGTTTCAAATTTGAGAATAAATTTATTTATAATAAAATGTGTTGTATATATTTATCAAATGTAAACTTGGATATAAATGAAAAAAATCCAATTTCTGAGAAAATTTAATTTAATAACCAATAAAATCATTACACATGATATATTTAGTTTAGCTAAGTTTCAGAAGGTTTATCAAATTTTATCAGTTTTGTCAATTTCAGAAATTTGTATTTAAAATGAAACTAATTTCATTAGTTTCAGAAATTTCACCAAAAACTTAATTTTAGTTTCACCTGAAACATTACAGAGTTTATTAAAAATCTCTAATAAATTAATAATATTATTCTTTAAATTTTAATCTTTCTTTAAATCTATATTAATAAAGATGACCTGACTCTTAATTCATATTTATTTCTTTTATAATTTAATTTAACATAAACTCTATATTAGCAAATATAATCTATTAACATGATAATATATTGTTTAAGCTTAACTATATTAATATTTTAATAAATAAATTCTTTATATATATAAATTTTATAGTAATATATTATTATTTAAATATTAACTTAAAGGATTGGTTATATTAATTTTATAACATAATTTTAGTAATTATAATAATTATATTATTAATCAAACTATATTAAAAACTAAATAAAATTGGTTAACAAAATATGTATAAAATTGAAAATGAATTTATAATTAAATATTTTATTTTAATTTATAAAATATTTAGTAATTTGGTTTAATAAAACAGATTTAGAATTATATAAATGTTTTTTTTTTACAAATTATATATGAAAAGTTTAGTGAAAAAAATGAAAAATGTTAATATAAGCTTTTCTTTTTATAGTAATTTTTTTTGTACAAAAAAAATTGTTTTAAAGACTTAGTAATATATTATTATTATTATAAGATTAAATGTATTATTATTTTAGTTTTTTTACTATTTATTAACTTATATAGTTCTCAATAAAAGAATAGCAATAGTTATATTGCATTTATTTTAGGTTGTAATATATTCAGTTTTCTGATTTAGGCTATAATTTATATAACTAAATTAGACAATAAAATTCTAATTCTAATTTAAAAGAATAAGTCTAAATTTGTATTTTATTTTTTATTTTTATTTTTATTTTATTCTTATGACTATACTAAGCTCCTTGAAATAAAATAAAACTCAGAGTTAATACTTTGGAATCAAAATATACATAATACAAAAGGAATATTATAAAAATTATACATTTCTATATATATATATGAATGATATATCAGTTTGTTACATAAAACTGACAATATAATTATAAATTATTTGATGTATTTTTTATCACAATCCAGCAGAATATAACAATCTCAATAATAGTATACTAGTTAGATGCATTGATAACATATAATACTGGATTAAAGCATATATGGGATGAGTGCTAAGAAAATGACCAAATCAACAAAAAAATTTTTTTTTTGAAATAATCTATTTTACTTGGAAACTTTTTTTTTAAAAAAAAATCAATTTGGTCCATTTTCCCAGTACTCACCCTATATTGATGTAAAAGCAAATCACATAAAATATTTAATTAATTAATAAAGATTATTTCGTTAGTATTAGTAATTAATTAAAAAATTTGTATTTAAATAATAAAGTTTTTAAAATTGTATCCATTATCTTTTTACTAAGAACTGTATATATATATATATTAAAAAGGTTTTATATTAAAAGAAGGAATTAAAACTTATAATATTAGTGATAACAGATTGAAAAGATGGATTGATACCAGATAGCATACTATATATAATTGTGTTGATTCAATTATGTATTATAAAATTCCTTAGAAAATGTAAGTTAAATTGTATAAATAAATTATTTATTTAATATTTTATTAATTTATAATAATTATTTTATTTATTTAAAATTAAAAAAAGAAAATTCTAATATTTTATAAATAGCTGTATTATCAATTTTACAATCACATGTATTTTTTGATGATATTCATGCATTGGCTTTTACATTACATCCTATTAAACAAGCAATTGTAATATTAGAATTTCAGATATATAAATATACTCTTGCTGATTATTTCATCAGACTTACAAGACTTGAATCTGCAATTAAAAAATTACTTAATAATAACTATTGCATTTTTCATCATGAATATATTTCTATTTTTAATTTGTATTATATTAAATATGTTGATCCAATATACTTGTTATGTTTTTTTTTGTATTCAGCTTATACTGGTATGTTAATTTTTTTTATAAAACATAATTAAAATAAAACTTTTTATTCATAATTTTTTATAAAACAATTTTTTTTAATTTAATAATTGATTAATTTATTAGATATGAAGAACTTTTAGAAATCTCTTAATAATGGCAAATGATTTATTTATGAAATAGGAAAAAGTAATAATGAATGTTGTAAATTAATGCATTAGATGAAATTATTATGTTCAACAATCACTTTTAATATTAGGATAGGTATTACTAAAGATAAGAATTGTAATTAATATATTATAATTTTATGTTGCAATATATGTTACAATTAGTTTTAACTTATATATGTTGTAATTTATAATGTTACAATATATGTTATAATTAGTTTTAACTTATATATGTTATAACTTATAATATTGCAACATATATTGCAACTAATTTTAACTTATATTAAAACATATTGTAAATTTGAAATTAATTGCTATATTATCTTTAGGTATTACTAAAATATCATATACTTGGTGATTTATAGTTTTTCTAATAAAGATGAAAATTACTTAATACAGTTAGCACTTAAACTTTATTCAATTATATCTCATATAGCTGAATATAAGTGAATTTAGTCTAGCCTTTGTTTAGTATGGTAAAAGAAGAATTCGCTTAAGTTTGGATAAAATCAAAAATATGTACAATCTATCAGCTTATTATCATGCAAATATAATAAAAAATTGCTATATTATTAGAGATGTTAAATGGTTTCAAATGATTATGAACAAATTAAGAAATTATGAGTTATAGAAAAGTCTAATTACTTATCTATAATAAGTAACTCTTGATAAAAAATTATTATCCCTTAGATTGTCTAGCAGGCAAATTTGCCTGCGAAATTAAAAAAAATTGTTAATTTCTTTATAAAATATTAAATATTAATTTTAGTAATATTATTACTATATAAA
>CAMKVN010000286.1:0-33437 GCA_946474995.1 Funneliformis geosporum | reverse complement strand
TAAGTAATCTTAAACTTTTTAATATATAATTAAAAGATAAAACTTATTATAATTTATTATATATTTATAAAATTAATTTAAAAAAAAAAATTTTAAAAAATATTAATTATTTATAAAAGTAAATCAGAAGAGAATTTATAGTAAATAAGCAGGCAAATTTGTCTGCAAAACTTTATTCTAAGATAAAATAGTTCAATAATATTGCTCAAGCTTTTTTTTGAGAAAATAAATTTTTTTCTTAATTACTCTTATTAATAGAAATTTCACCTTAAAGCTTATTGTAAAGCTTCTAATTTGTATCTAAAAGCTATGAATATGCAGATCAAACATAGTATTTTATCCTAATTTATAGTATTATTATAATAATCCTACCTCAAAAATAAGCCAATTGCAAATTGTAATAGATTTTAATAAGCCTAAAGAATCAAAAAAAAATATCATATTGTGTGATATATAGCCTAACTAAGTATTATTCTAATCCTAAATCCTTAAGAGATACATGTAAAAAAAGAGGCATCAATTTCACTTAAGTGAATACAAGAATTTTTAGAAAATCAGAAATCATATTAAATCCATAAATACTCTTTCAAATACATCCTTAGATTTAGTTATAGACAGATAACGCAATTGAATTATGTTTATTAATGCAATATAATATTTCTCACTCATGATTATTATAGAGGTAAAATCTATAAAGCAGTACTTAATATAATAGAGTGCACTTTCTGATATAAGGTATTTGTTTTACTTATATTGAAAAATAGTTCAGAAGTTGCTCAAGTATTTAGAAAAAATATGATAATTCTAATAATTCTTTTACCTATCCTGAATTACTTCAAACAGATAATGAGCGAAAATGAATAGATGAGACTTTCCTATTAATATAAGAGCAACATATTACAATTTAAATAATAAAATCCTATAGTTATAGAACACTTGTAATAGTAGAACATTTTAATAAGACAGAAGAGAACATATTTTATAAGATTTAGTATGCTATTAAATCAATATTCTAAATCTATAAAAGCATGGGTTAGACACTTGCCTAAAGTTATAGAATACTTAAATAATTTCCTTACATATTTTATTTGTAAACCAGGATCAAAGAAATAAGGATTAGCATTTTCAGAAGCTATTATTGTCTTAGAAAAGGTTGAATCTAAGCCATCAATATTATTAAAGCGATCTATTAATAGAGATAAAGCTTCACATAAGTTGGCTCATCCATTAACTTAAGCTAAGCTAATTTATTTTGGCTTGCGAGCCAACTTGGCTTGAGTATAAAATTGGTAAGCTGAGCCAGCTGCAAACTATACAAGCCAATTCGTAAGGCTTATATTATTAATAAAAATCTGAAATTTTTTTGAAATGATTGAAAAGTTCTGAAAATGATTTTCTTCAAGAGAATCAATTATCTTCAAAATGATTTTTTTTAATAAAAATGTCTTTAAATAATTCTCTTGAAAAGAAAATGCTTCTAGAATATTTCTTATAAATAAAATTACTTTCAGAGTATTTTCCTTTAAGAAATATATTTCTGAAGTAATTTCTTTAAGAGTTTCATTTCAGAGTGATTTCTATTAAGAAATTTGATTCTGTAGTAATTTCTTTTAAAAGTTTCATTTCTAGAGTGATTTCTATTAAGAAATTTGCTTTTATAATAAATTCTTTTAAGAGTTTTACTTCCAAAGTGAGTTCTATTAAGAAATTTGTTTTTGTAATAAATTTTTTTAAGAGTTTTACTTCCAGAGTGAGTTCTATTAAGAAATTTGCTTTTGTAATAAATTCTTTTAAGAGTTTTACTTCCAGAGTGAGTTCTATTAAGAAATTCACTTCCATAGTAAATTCTTTTAAGAATTTCACTTCTATAACGAGTTCTTTTAAGAATTTCACTTTTGAAGTATTATTTTTGAAGTAAAATATTTCTATTATAATATATTTGTAAAAGAATGTATTTTTAAAGCATTTTTTAAATTAAAAGCTTCTACCATAGTGTATCTTTGAAAGAAAATACTTCTAAAATGTTATTTTCAAATTAAATACTTCTAGAGTATTACTTTCAATATAAAATGCTTTCAGAGTATTATTTTCAAAGAAAATCACTTTCCAGAGCAATTTCTTCAAAAAAAATCACTTATGTGATGTATCTTTAAAGGATATGCTTCCAGATTATTATCATTGAAGAAAAATACTTTTAGAATTCTTACTAAATATGAATTGACTTATAAATAGAGTAGGATACAAAATTTATATTAATTTAAGTTATATATATAAATCAAATTTAATTTATTTGCAAAAAAATAATTAAAAAAATTTAAACAATTTTAAAAATAATAAAAATAAATATAAAACATAAACTAAAATAAATACATAATAATGCTTTATATAAAAAAATAAATACTCCAAAGTATTATTTTTAAAAATAAATTTTATTCTCTTATTTTAAATAAACCTGATTTAATTATCCTTTAAGACATATGCATTTATAAATTATTTCACTTTTTAAACTACATCTTTTTTGTACTACCAAATCTGTTCCACCTGAAAAAATTCTTTCTATAGGGATGCACTTGTAACTAAAAAATAATAATTATAATAAATTTTTAATAGTAAATATAATTTATAAAATAATTACAATCATATTTATATTAATCTGAAACAGCCAAGTAATCTTTAGCCATTTTAGATAGATTTGGATAGAAATAAATTATTATAATAAATATTTTTTTACAATACTTACTTTTTATCATAATAAAATATCAGATTTATTAGATACTACTGGATCTTTAAGATAAAATTTAAACTTCTATTTCCAGTAACAAACAAAATAGTATAATTTTTTGATATATTATTTGGAATTAAAATCAGGTTAGAAAGGCTATATCAAACAATATAATTCCTTGTATTTGAAGGCTAATTTTAAGTCAAGTTCAATAGCAACATCTTTGGATAATTATATTTGAGCCAAATTACATAAAAGGCTTAAATTCAATAATTGATTCATATATCTAGAAATGATTCATGAGTTGTCAGAAAACTTATTGTATATTATTCAGAATTTTGATCCTAAAAGTTCTATTTTAGCTCTACTATTTAAACTTATTTTGGATTTAGCTAAATATTTTAATCTTTAGTTTTTGCAAAATTTTTATTAAGATTTTAATATAGTTTTATTATTTTTATTAATTTTAATATAGTTTACCTTTTTTTAAATTTTGAAAATATTTAATAAGAATATAATTTAATTTAACTAAGTTTTATAATAATCTGTATTACTATATAAAATTAAAACTTTGTAATTTAGACTTATTAATACTATTAATACTAGTTTAAATAATAACAAAAATTATTAAAATTAGTTTTGTTAAATCAAAACTAATTTTTAGTAATTTAAATAATATTTTTAATAATAACATAGCTAAAACTAGCATTTGTAATATAAAATATTATTATTTAATAGATATATTAAAACTTTTTCAATTTGAATTTTATTTTTAATATTTATTTGTAATTATATTATCATATATTTTAAAAATTATTTGATAATTTTTATATAATAAAATTGCTTTATTATTATTTGTATTATTTGTATAATAATTGAATATTCTTATATTTTAGTAATAATTTTATAAATTACTTTTTATTGATTTATATTATGCATTATAAAATAATAATTTAAAAAAAATATATATAGCTAATAATTAAATATTAAATTATTATTTTATAATACCTATTTTATTTTAGAATTTTATTTTAGAATTTAGTAGATATAGTAATATATTACATAATATAAGAAATATCATATGAGAGCATTTCCAGTAAAATCACATTACGGGTCATATGATTTACTATGTCTTATGACTTGATTTTACTGGAAACATTCCCATATATTAGATAATTATATAATCTTTAACAATATTATTAACTAAATTTATTATTAAAAAATTTAATTTATAAAGATTATCAAATGATATAAAATTATTAAAATTAATTTTAAATTAATAAAATTTGCATAATTTCTAATTAGACTGATATTTCTGATATTATTGAAATTTCTAACTATTTATTATTTTTTTATAAGTCTGATTTATTTACATTTATTGTTATATATTTAATATTTTATTTATGTTCTTTATATTATGTATATAATTATTATTTTTCTTATATTTATATATTTTATTTTATTATTTTAGAATAAAATGAAAGACTATATATGTATAGATACTTTAATGATTGATATCCTATTATCTGCTTGCTTAAAATTTGAATTAATATGTGATTAATCTCTTCATTATACTTATTTTCAATTTTTCATTTCCTAGTTTAATATATTTATTAATTTTGTATTTTATTACAGTTTATATTATTAGAAATAGTAATTAATGCAAATTATTATAAATAAAATGGTTTTTGTTAATGTAAAAATTAAGATTATAATAGTCCCAAAAATATCAATAGCTTTAATATTAATAACAAATTAAGATATAAAAGATTTGTTTGAAAAATATGAATCTAAGGATTTTTTGATTAAATTTTAATTTTTATTATATTTTAATTTTTGATAATATTAAATTAAAATATAATAAGAATTAAATTTTAGTTAAAAAATTCTTAGAATCTCATTTCCTTAACAAATTACTCATATAATAAAGTAATTATAAATTTTTTTTTTTTTCATATTCTCATCTAGATTTTTAATATAATTCTTTATACTATATTATATATTCTATTTTATCAGTAATAATTTTTTATATTTTATAAAGAAATTTTAAATAAAAATTGAGACTTACATTACTAGTTCAATATTATTAAAATAAATATTTAGAATTTTATTAAAATTAACTAAATTTATTTATTAATCAATTTAAAAAAATAATATTAATTTTTATTTTTAAATTATTATTAAAATTATATATATTTTTTAAATATAATTAAACTTTTATTTTAAATATGGGATTTTTGCAATAGAAAGAGGAAAACTGCCAAAAAATAAAAAAATTAGTTGATGTTAATTTTGATCATATTTTAGCCTAAAAATCATATTTGACATATAAAAGTAAATTTGATTTTTCCTAGCAGTTTCTTCTCTTTCTGTTGCAAAGACCTCATATTATAAATTTGTAATAAATAATTTTAAACTATTATATTTTAATAAATATTTACAATATAATTTTAAATAATTGATATAAATATAAATACTATTATAAGTAATAAAACAATCTTATTTTAATAATATAAGAAATAATTATTTTATTAATTAAGAATTTTAAAAATTTTTAATATTTAATTAGATATATTTTTTAGAATTAAATTAATTTGATAAAGGTAATATATTATATATTAATTTAATATTAATGATTATTTAATAATATTTGAAAGCTTTATAATAGAAAAGTATGAAATTTGAAAAAAATTTTTTTTAAGTTAATGTTAAATCTCATAAAAAAACATATTTAGTTTATAAAGTAAAACTTTGATTTTTTTTAGAGTTTTGTATCTTTTTACTGCAAAGTTACTTATTTAATAAAAATTATTTTAAATTTAATGCTTTTCAGAAAACTTGATTTAATTTTATTAAGTTTAAAAAAATCTATTAAATATTTAGATAAAAATCTTTATTATAAACAAGTAATTAATTCTTAAAATTATTCAAGAATAATTTATTAATATAATGTGATTTTTTAAAATATAAATTAAATAAATAAATAAATAAATAATATAATTTTATAATTAAAATATTATACTTTTATTAAATAACATATTAATATTATTAAATTATTATAACTACTAAATAGAAAATATATTTTATTTAATTTAAAAGAATTCTCTATTAATATAATTTAAAATTAATTTTAAATCATTATCTTAAAAACAAAAATATTAATATTTATTTTTAATATTTACAACTTTTTTGAAGTTTTGAATATAATTTTAATTTCTTATTAAATTTTCAAGTTATTTACCAATTTTTATTATCAAACTTTAACCTTTTATATAATTCAATCTTATTAATTTAATATTTATAAATTTTTTACTTATAATAAAAATAATTATTTTTGCAAAAATATGAAATAAGAAGATATTATTTTTCTAAATAATACAATTGGTAGGTACGAAGATGATATTTAGAGAAAATCTTTTTATTATCATATGATGAAACTTTTGTTTCTGAAAATTTTCATCCAATTTTTTTATCATCAAAGTATCGAAAATCTAGAATGTATAATATATAAAAAATAAAAAAGTCTATGTTGGAAATGAGATCAAAAATCAAAAATATTATTGTTTGAATATTATTTTCCCGGTTATCAAACTCGTAAATGTTTCATTCATTGAATAAAACTTTAAACATATGTTTTTCGCGTTATATGATGAACTTGTTGTTAACATATATGGTATTAAAAGTTCTTGATATAAAATCCGAAGAACAACGAATAATTTAATCGTAAACTGTATAAAGATGCGGAAGAAAAATTAAAAAATAATTTTTTTAATTGGCTATAAACCATTATATATAATGAACACATAGTTTTATACGCACCGTGAACAATCCCATATAATAGAGTCCAAAATAGTACATAAGAAAATAAGCCACCAAATACACCTTCAGTCCACACATCAGAACCATTGCGAAAATATATGCCTGGATTTGTGTTAGTTTTGACTGACCATATAAGAAAAGAAGTAAAAAATGCAGTTAAAGCATAAAATATGAAACCACTATAGCCAGTTAAACCCAAAATTCCAGCTGCAGAACCAGTGATTGCCGACATTGAAGAGCGAATAAACGTGATGGTCTTAGCATTATGAACAACGTTTTCATGAACGTATAAAGATGCTTGATTTTGTGGTGACTGACTGGCCATGCTTTGAAATTAGTTATAACAATGGAGAAAGGTAAGATAAATTTTAAATGGTCGTGTTTTTTATCAATTTCACAAGCAGGAGTTCCCCCTATAGAAATTCAGTAAGAAAATTTTATTATATAAGTCACGTGTAAATTATTCTAACCAAAAAAATTTTTTTTTTAAACACCAACTTTTTAAAATTTCAAAAATTCGGATGAAAAATAAAATTCTCAAAAATCAACATTTTGTTAAGCTTATAAAATTTGCAAGAATTCATGAAAATAAGGTAATAGTTATCCATTTATTATTATAAGTACCGGGACAGAAATAAATCAACAATTTTTTCGGCCTGTGTATTGAATTATAAAATTATAAAATACTGTCAAAAGAACAGAGATTTATTTCAGGAGAGGCAGGACGAAAGTTTTTTTTTTTTATTTAATAATAAAAGATCGGACTTAATAAATCAAAATTATTTGATTTATTTTTTTATTTTTGTATTTTTTTGTAAATAGAATGTCTTCTGCATGCATTGTTCTACGCACTATGTAACACTAAACTATAACGTGGTGGGTTATGGAGGCATTTACATTCGAGATTTAATAATTATAGTTAAGAACCTTAAAATTTAGGTGAGAGAATTGTTTCCGATCAAAGCGAATAAAAAAGGAAATAGCACGTGGTAGAATAGTAATCACCCTATGTATTTATTACAAGTAAAGTAGTCTTATTAAAACCCGTTTTTGACATTTACATATTGTTTGTTAAACCAACCTCCAAATTAGATTCTATATACTTTTAACCTGACCATTTTTTTTAATAAAACTTTTCAGCAATTACTCGAAAATACTGGTAAATATATTCTATCTTTAAAAGTTTTTACATTTTGATAAATTTATAGTAACTGATAAGTATATTTTATTTCAAAAAAAAAAGATTTAACCAGTAATATATGCTACACATCTAGCTAGTTTGCTGTTAAAAAATCTGATCTACTTTTCTTTTTATAACGATCTTGCCAAAACTTTGTAATGAATAACAATAACTCTCCACTACAATCACAGCAATATTATCCCCAAGATGTACCAGTTGACTCTATTCAAAAACAACCACATAATAATAACTCACAAAAGCCCTTTCAACAACAATTAGAACAACCGCAACAAACAATTTATACTGAGCCGGTTGTTAAAACTGAGAATGAAACTCAATCCGGAAATACTTCAACAACGGCGAAGGAAACTGATACAAAAAAAAAGAGAGCTGGTCCTAAAAGACGAAAGGTTACTCACGGTAATAATGTCTGCAATTATAATACACTTATTCATGCATATTAACCTTTAAATATTTATAGCATGTGTTTATTGTCGAAGATCTCATATGACTTGTGATGATGGTAAATCTTTTCTTTGTGATTTACTTTGTAACCTTACTCGATTTTTAATACTATTTATTTATCTTTATCTTTAGGTCGTCCTTGTCAACGTTGCATTAAGCGTAGCATAGGGCATCTTTGTCACGATGAGCCAAAGGGTTCTCATGGTGCTCAACAAGTGTCCACCGGACACAATGTTTTAACGGCCGGTATTTTAACTATGCAATCGCTTCCTCAGGACGGTAAATGTTATACATTTATATTTAAATGTTCTTTACCCTTTCACTAGCTTTACTTAGGAAATCTGTTTTCTCTTGGAAAAGTTATAAGATCAAATGCTTATAATAATTTAGCCATACAAGGATTTCCCGGACAATTACCGACAACGCCTCTCACGTTTGCTAGTGAGCATATGGGTCATGAATTTACCGTTCTTACGTAAGATTCCTTGTAATGTTCCTTTAAATGAAATTCGTTCTATTGGTTCAATCTTTAATTTTCGCAGTGACTTTTTGGAGAGTGTGGATGGTAATCCACAACATCAAAACGCTGATGGAACTCCAATAGATTTTACTGAGAAATTTCTTTTGACGGCTGCCGATCCTTCTGACGGTACTTCGGAAGACCGATTAACTCAAGTGATTAATGCAAAGTTTGAGGCTGGTTTTTTAAAGCCATTTAATTACGTCAGCGGATATTCTCGATTACAAAGATATATGGAAAATAAGTAAGAAATAAGTAATAAAGTATTTACGATTATTAAGTTTTCGAAAAAAGCTTTATTAATTTTATTTATTTTTTTTTTTTACAAGTATGACAAATTTAAGCAGACAACGAATTTTGAGTTCACTTGGAACTTTTCGACCTGCTTTTCGTAATATCGCACAGACTTTAACAGACATAGACCTAGTTTTAGTAGAAGAAAACTTTGAACGACTTTTGTTGGTTCGGATCATTCATTTGCATTTAAATTTGATTATTTTATTTCATAATTGAATCTTATTTACATTTGCTTATTGGATATAGGATTATGATAGGGTATTTAGTTCAATGGGAATTCCTGCTTGTCTATGGCGTAGGACAGGTGAAATTTATAAGGGAAATAAAGAATTTGCATTACTTATAGGAGTCCCTGTTGACATGCTTAGAGAAGGAAGGCTCTGTATATATGAGGTAATATTATTTGATTTAATCAAAGAAAATCAAATCTTTTAATTAATTCTTGAGATATTTAAATTATTTAGTTAATGATGGAGGATTCAGCTGTGAATTATTGGGAGGTATGTGAAAGAGATAACAATAATAATATTAATTGTAAAAAGAATTTATTTTTTATTATATAATAATTTCATTCATTAAATTCATTAAAGAAATACGGTAACATAGCATTTGATGCTGGTCAGAAAGCGGTGTTAACATCTTGCTTATTAAAAGGACCAGATCAAGATAGGCAGAATGTTATTTCCTGTTGCTTTTCATTTACTATCCGTCGCGACAAGTATAATATGTACGTGTAAAATCATCATTGAGAAAAAGTTTTTCCTTTTTTTGATGAAAAATTTTTTTTTATTAACTTTTTTTTTTATTGTCCGAAATATATCTTGTAGACCGGTAAGTTATTAAAGTTATTTCGTTGACTTTTTCATGGTAATAATTGATTTTATATCTTAACTATCTTTCTATAAATTTAGACTGCAATTGTTGGAAACTTTCTTCCAATTACACTCTCCACATAAATACAAAGGCTATTTATTTATTATCATCATAATATTGTTATTATTATACTTTCAAAGAAAATGGATATGGTTAAATTTAAATATATTACATATTATATAAATATAATAAATATATAGATTTAAATAATTTTTTTAAATAATAAATATAGATTTTGAAAATATTATATCTTTATATTTATTTAATCTAAAATAACTATAATGATTAGCTAAACAGCAAAACTATATATATATATATTCCAATTTTCACTTTTTATTTAATTTTACTACCATCTAAAGAAATTTATGTGGAAGAATATCCCAAAAAAGATAAAATAAAACAAAAAACAAAAATCGAAATTTTTTTAGATAACTAATGAATAACAATCAGATCATTTCTTCGGCCTTCCACGCTTAGTTTTTGGTTTACCGGCCGATGATTTTGCCTTTTCACCTTCATTCTTATGTTTTAAAAAATAATGAAAATTCAAATGAGTTGAAGAAAAAATATTTCTAATGCGTAAATAAAAAATAAATATATTATTACCTTTCGTTTAGAAGAAACTTTTGTATCGCTTGGTAATGCAGTGAAAAAGCTATCCAACCTTCCTTGTGTGGCGACCTTAAAATTTTTCTCAATCTTATCGACACCTTTTCTTACACGTTCTTCACTTTTTGATAAAATAAATAAAAAATTTTTTTAATTAAATATTTTAACAAATTGAAATCTGATTAAAGAAATTTCATTACCTAAATCCTTTTTCGCGAACTAGATATTCTACAATTCCTTCAACATCAGGTTCTTTCCATTTGAGCTTTTTTATATATATATTTATATATATAAAATTATGTATATTAGATAAATTAAGAATAAAAATATTTTAATATAAACGAAAATACCTCGATCTCTTTTGGATCTAGAACTTCAGGATTTAGAAATAACTCTCGAGCTTCTTTATACTTCCAGTCTTCAGGAATTGGATATTTTTTAGCATCAAGGTTCTTAATTATTCCATCTATTGTCTTATGTTTTTTTATTAATTCAACCGCTCTATGTGGACCGATGCCTTTAATAGAATCACAATAATCACAACCCAATAGAATACACAAATCTATAAACTATTCAAATAATAATTTAATCAATATATAGTGATGGAGTAAATGATAGAAATGAAAACAATACTTACTTGCTCCATTGTAAATTCAAGATTACCTAAAACTTTATTTAGATGAATTTCATCAATTGGTAATTTTCTAGCTTCACTAAAAGTTAAATGTCTTAATAATATTGGGGATGCAAAGGTCAATGTGTCCATATCTTCGGACGCAGCTGCGTAAACCTGAATAAAAAAACGACAAATTAAAAAAATCATAAGTTAAAACCTAAATAATTTCAAGGAAGAAAGATTAATAATAAAAAAATCGAAGGATTTACTTTTCCATCCCGAGCCATAACGGCACATTGAGCTTCAGCTTCGCATGGTGCCTTTAAGATTGATTCAAGAAAAATCCAAGGTTAATTAATATAATAATAATTCCAAGCAATAAGCATAAATTAAAAGGGCAAAGATAACAACCTCAACATATGGGATTCCCATCAAGCCTAATAGCTTTTTACATTCAGAATTATGTTCTGGAGTAACTTTGACAGTTCGTCGAAGGAATTTATCTATATCAGCGGCATCACCTGTCATATTTCCATAATATTAATGATTTTTAATGAACTGCATTTATATTACAAGATCTCATGATAATATTTACCCAATTCTTGTGCTTCCTCAAGGTTAACATTCGCTTCTTTCCTTCGAGAAAGTCGTTTCGCAAGCTTAAAAGCGCGTCGAAAAAAAAAATGTTTCAAAATTTAGTGTTTGCAAAATAAAACGTGAAATGATTCATTAATAGAACATCAAATCTTACTTCACCAGATTTTAAGGTTGGCGGTTTTCCGTCAAAGACATAGCAAGGTTTTAATCCATTTTCAACCATTCGAATTGTTCGATAAAAGATACCCATTAAATGACTAGATTTACCAAATAAAAAAAAATGTTGATAAATACATTTAGAAACGTGATTAAATCATTAAATCATTGTACCTTGTAGTTTCTCCCGTTTCGGTGGTTAGTTGTTGACCATCCTGTTGTCTCACTGCAATCAAGAATTGATATATTGACATTGAAGCATCAATAGCAACTTTACGCCCAAAGTAATTCTTGATTTCATTATGTTTTATAGCATTAGGGGAATGATCGCCGATAACTTTAATTAAACCGTGAATACCCATTATGAATTTTCCTTTTTTTGAGAATATTAGTGTTAATCAAAAGACTCTCTCATAAATTTACGCGTTTCGCGTAGCTGTATGTTGACAAATGTAGCAGGTAGCAAGCATGATAGACAGAAAAACATGATTGGTCTAAAATAATTCAGCATCATGTGATTAGGGATTTTTGATTGACCAATCAAATCAAAAATATTTTAGATAATTGATCAACATTTTTTTTCGTTACGAAAGTTAAATTTGAATATGAAAATTTACCTTTTTAATATGTAAAACCTAAAAACCGCTTATTAGTTCCTGTTCACCTTATTTTTAACTTATCAAATAATTGTTTATTAAAAAAACTTGATACTTTTTATACTTTTTGAAGTACATTTTCAATAAATTCATTGGGGGTTTTTTTTAAAAAAAATGGTAAAAAAGAAGGGAGCAAAACCAACTTTGTCTATGATAAATATAATGGAACACAATCGCAAAATGCAACCAGCAACAGTCAACGTTTTCTTGA
Source organism: Funneliformis geosporum (assembly GCA_946474995.1). Lineage (NCBI taxonomy): Eukaryota > Fungi > Glomeromycota > Glomeromycetes > Glomerales > Glomeraceae > Funneliformis > Funneliformis geosporum. The sequence goes on along the minus strand of CAMKVN010000286.1, from coordinate 20,716 downwards.
AATCAAACCAGGAAAGGATTATTAACCTTGCATTTGGTGCATCAATTACAGCTTGAGACAGGGAACGATTATGTGTACTCCAGCAAGAGAACGACCATTACCTTCTTCCTCGAGAACAGTAGGGAAATGTGGTTCCTACACTAGAAAATTTGGAGTTCGGGAATTACTCGAAGATGAATATTTTATGCCGGTGGAGACCAGATCTCCAAATCAGGTCTCGAACAATAATCATTACAAAAAGAAAGTGATGGAACTATGCGAAAATTGCAAGGCTTGTCAGATCTGGTTGATGCATTAAAGAATGATCACAAGTTTCGTTGAATGACTAATTGATCAAGAAAATAAGGAATACTTCAATAAAACAGTTGGTATCACTAATATTCACCCACTCTGGAATGGTTGTTCTATCTTTAGATGATTGTAGTATTATGTTTAAGTGGAGTGAAATGACGCAAGACATGCATATATTGGGAATTAATATAATGGAAGGCCTTGCGAACTGCCTTTATCACCTCTAAAAGGTGTACCATTATGGAGAACGCCAATGAGCTGGTACCTAAACACGTCGTGTAAAGGAAAAGTTGGCAATAGCTAATCCAGCAAAAATGATAAAGTGAATGAGAAAGATCAGGCTGAAAGTTGCGTTTCACTATAAAAAAATATTATAGAATTTGTTTGCAGAACATTATTGGTATAGTGGATTCTGTATAAGTGAAAAGTGCTTTGCGATTTATTGTACTGCATAATAATATTAAAAATAATTAGCATGTTTTCACTAAAAAATAAATCTTTGATTTTAAATATTTTCTATTTTCTAATATACAGTTACACCCGCTAAAATAAAGCAGATATGGTCAAAAACCATATTATTAATTATAAACTTTACAATACTGCATAAAAGAAAGTGATATACTTTGAGATCGTGACGCGATGCCAGTCTCGAAACAATATATCGTGTGATTACTGTATCATTACCGTTTGCCTAATATTTCCCGGATTAAATTTAAAATATGTGATGCCGAAAACCATAAATCTTTCTTGCTCTTTCAAATGTACTAGTATCCCCTTCCTGTTGAGACATCTTGAAAAGACTCTCTCTTTCCCTCACTTCCGAAACCTTGGGTACACCGACGCAAGTTTTTTCAAGATAAGAGAATCCTCAACTTTAGACTGCTTCGCTTTTTACCTGGCAAAAATCATGAGGTTACGACAGGTGGCAAATTAGTAAACTTTGGTGGTTGGCAAAATTTTTCGACGTGGTAGTAACTCGTCAAAACCTTTGATAGTATGATAATTGATTGGCATTAATTATTAAAATCACGTTATGGATATAGATCTACCATATATGTTCCATAATTAGTATTCGATAATGAAGATCATGAATCCCACAATTCCACATTTTTTTCAATTTTCAATATAAATAAGTACAGGTTCCATTTGTCTATTCCTTACTTTACATTCGCTCTTGTGAAAGAGATATGTCTATAGGCTGACTCTTGCGGATAAAGAATTTTAACAAGGTAAACTGCGCTCCCTGTTTTACCATAGTTTTAATGATACAGTCTACAAGATTGTTAGCATAGCGAGGCTCAAGGAATAGTCGCTTAAAGGAATTTGCTTCCCTAGACATGGAATGCGAGTGTGTTACTCCCTGCTAACTTTTACATTTATTTATTTTTTTTTTTTTATAATAGATAACCTTTCTACGTTTCGATAGGGGTCGATTTGCACCATTATAAACTTTATATTTTTTAGCGGCGGGTGGGTGTGATAAGAGGATTTAATCATAATAAAAAGTAAAGATTGATATTAATTGATCAAAACCGAAACCTGTTTAAATCCGTCGAAATCAGTCGAAACTGTCGAAACTGTCAAAATTATTTTCGAAATGTCTTTTACCAATGAACTTATTTTAAAAATTAAATTAAAATTAAAAACAATAACACCTAATCTTCCTTTATAATATTAAAATTTAATGAATTAATAATTTTGATTAATAATACTGAATCGGAAATTCCAGTTGAATAATGCTTTAAATAAGTTTATCATGAATAAAAAAAAATCGGTTTTTTTAACGAATATAATAAATATGGTAGATAAGTATAAAATAAAAATTTTAATAAAAGAAATTTTTTTACAACTATTTTTCGCCAATTTGATTAATAATAAGAAAGGTTAAAAAAAAAAAATCAAAGAATAGTTACATTGCATTGCTTCATATTAGGCATTTGTACTAATATAATTCAAATTAAATATCATATTCTAATGCTTTTGTTGTATAAGTTTCATTTTCCAATAATTTAATTTTTTTATTGCCTTTATCTATAAAATCATACAGATACATTCAATAATTTAATTTTTTTTTTTAATTTTTATTTGAATCATATAAATTTATTGAAATTAGATATCATACCGGTATTACTTTCAAATTTATCGCTTTCAAACTTTCGTTTACCTTTTTTAAAGAAGGAAAAATGGTTATTGAAAATTTTAGCATATTCTAAATGCTATTTAACTGGTTGTAAAATAAAATTTAATTTTAATTACCAAAATCCGAAGAAATGGATAGACCTCGTAAACTTCTTGCGGAGTTAATCATGTTACTTAAAGATCTACTCTTATAAATAGCGCCTGGATTGTTTGTTGTTATAGGTCCAAATTCTGATGATTCTACAATAGCTATTTGATTTTTATATTCAAAATTTCTAATTCTACCGATTCTTTTAGAAATGCCACTAGCTGCTGGCCTTTTACTTTGATCAGGGTCCCAGCATTCTTTCATCAATTCAATATAACCTTCAGGTGCTGCTATATCACCTGTTGGAGGACGTAAGCCATCACAAATATCAATAATCAGCTCAATATCATGAGCACGATCCCAAAAAGGTCTTCTTCCTGTCATATATTCCCACATAATCATACCAAAACTATAAATATCTGATGCTTTAGTATATTTTTGCCCTTTAAGTACCTCTGGGGCCACATAAGGAATAATTCCATAAGTGTCATTAACGTCAGCTACAGTAGCAGATTTACTTAATCCTAAATCACCTATTATAGCATATTTATCGCCATATATCAAAATATTTCCACTATGAAAATCACGGTGGATAATACTCTTTTTATGAATATTTGATAGGCCATCTGCAATATAATATAAATGATTTAACTATGTATCCCAACTAACATTAAAACACTCTTTAGCTATATAATGGGATAGATCTCCTGAAACACAATAAGACATAATTATCACAAATTCTTTAGTATTAGGATCTCGCGTAATTCCATAATACCGAATAACTCGATCATTGTTTTTTACTCGAAAAAATATTTTAAGCTATAAAAAAGATTATTAACTTAGTATATATTTAATTAATAAATAAATAAATAAATATATATATACCTCGTTTAACTCCTTAGAAGTAAAGTTTTTAGAATTGTTAAGTTTCTTAAGAGCAACTTGTTTATTAGATCTCCGATTATATTTTTTTTCTTCTTTATTCCAATCATCTATTGGACCATCAATCCAAGTAGCTTTATAAACTTTACTAAATCCTCCCTCACCAATAAATTCTATATTTTTGAATTGATCATATGGAACAAACTCCATTCTACTTCTATCGTTATGATCAAAAGTTATATGAGTATATTTGATAAAGTCGTCAATAATTTTGTTTCCACTTGGATTAATGATTATTGCATTTGATTTATAACAAGTACGGCAAATCTCATGATTTTCTTCAGAAGGCATTCTTCTTCTTTTACAATCAATACATTTATCAAATTTATATATAGGCTTCATTTTTTTATCAACGGTCTGAATTTGCTGATCTGATGTGTTATTTGCGATTAAAAAGTCGATTTTATGTTTAAAATTATTTATTTGATATTGATTCATGATTATTTCTGCAAATTCGTCTCAGGAATACAAAACCCCACCTATTTATATACTTTCTGTTCTTAATATGACTTAATATTCATAATATTCTAAAAGGAAATTTCCGAATACAAAAAAAAGAATTCCATCAATTTCTTCGAAACTTCCAAAAGAATGCGAGATTTATTTCAGGCAATGATCTGTTCAGATTTGTCACCAGAATCAGAAAGATCGATCCCAGCGAAAAATAAAAGTTTTATTTGCCTTTGTATTAATTACTAATTTGATTGATTTCCATATGTAAAAACTAATTGAATTTTATGTAATGAACAAACGAAGCGAAGACTAGATTATGTGGTGACAACAAAGATGTTCGTCTGTTCGCCTGCTCAAAAATTGAGTAGATACTGTATACTTGTGCTCCGGACTTAACCGAACCGTTTCCTAATTTTCCTAATTGCAGGTATCCGATTCAAATCAAACCACTAGTTTTTTTTTTTTGCAAATCCAATAATGCTTAATGCACTTTAATATAATTTGATTGGGTATTGCTATGCGTAGTTCTTAACGTTTATGTGGTTGTAAACGATGACAAAGGTAAGCAGAAGGTTCATGTTTTATTAATAATAACGATCTAATACAACGTAAATAAAGTATTGTCTCAACGTCGGCGCTCTATACGATCAGGTACGTTTATTAATTAACAAGTTCAGGATTATTACAATAAATGCAAGGGAAAGGGAAAAGACAAATGCTATTTTATTTAATTAGGAATGTCCACGAAACAAAATCGGCTCGAGGACTTAAAGCAAATGAATTTTCTTATCTTCTTGATAATGTTAAATTTTATGTTTGAACATTGTCAATCGTCGATGTATTTATATTACGAAATTCTTTTAATATAATAATATTATTGTTATTAAACAAGAGTATTTTGTTAAAAATGCGTCTCCCCTTGATTTTTTACAATGATCAAATAAGACATATGCAAATAATTGTTCAAGTCAATAGTTATTTATAAAAATATCAAGGCAGTATTATCTATATCATTGCATTCAAATTTGGACCTGCATAAAATTACAATATCAATTCAATTTTTTTTTGTTTGTAAGTTGACGAAAATGATTAGTAGTTATAAGTTGATTATAATGCTTTTCACAAATAAAGTAAAATCTCAATGAAAGATGGAGGAATGCGTATTAATAATTTTAGCCGATATTTTATATAGCATAAGGACATTCATGAATTTCTATATTTTACCCAAAAAAATTTGACCCCACGTGTGAAATTAGCCATGTGAATTTATTCTTAAATAATCAACATCTTATTTAAAATATTAGGATAATTACCCAATATTTTTTATTGTATTAATAAAAGCCAACAAAAAATGACTTGTATAATATATAAAACTTATTGAATTACAATTGAATTGTATTACTTAGATCTTAAATAATTAATAAAATTTTAACAAAATATAATTACATTAATATATAAATACATAACTAAATAACTAAAACACTTTAAATATTTTTTTTTTTAAAAAAAAAAGAATTTATAAAGCACTTTGTCCTTGAACATTATTAGAAAATTCCGATTGTTCATTAATATCAACAATTTTAGATGGCGAAATACCTTGATCAAAATTTGGAGGTTTAGGGATAAGGCCTTATTGTTAAAAAAAAAAAAAAAAGAAGGGATTAGTTTTAATTCATAAAAGTGATATTTTACAATTTACAATATAAATTATTTACTTACCTAATGTTTTGAACATCACTTGATCAGAATCAAAATCATTATTTTCAGTTGTTAATAACTTATCACCAGTAAAAATAGAATTTGCACCAGCAAAGAAACATAAAGCCTATTTAAAAATAAATAAATAAAAAAAATGATTAATGATTAAAAGCTTTAAAAGCAAATAATAAGCCATGATAATGAAATTTACCTGTTCGGGTTGGGAAAATCGTACTCTACCAGCTGATAATCTAACCATTGATTTTGGCATGACTATCCGCGCTGTTGAGATCATACGAACCATTTCCCAAATTGAAACGGGCTAAAAATAATTTATTTTTTCCAAGTTAAAAAAAAAGTGGACAATAGTAATATTATGATCACAAAGTACTTTCTCTTACATACCTCTTGTTTCTCCATAGGAGTACCTTCAACCTGTACAAGAGCATTAATAGGAACACTTTCAGGATGTTGTGGCAATGTTGCTAAAGTATGTAACATTCCAACGCGATCCTCAGAAGTTTCACCCAATCCAATAATACCGCCTGAACATACAGATATACCAGCTTCGCGAACGTTTGAAATGGTATCAAGACGTTCATCGTATGATCTTGTGGTAATAATTTTTGGATAATATGCTCGTGAAGTATCCAAATTATGATTATATGCTGTTAAACCTGCTTCTTTAAGTGCTTTTGCTTGCGATTCATTTAACATTCCTAGAGTACAACAAACTTCCATGCCCATGGATCTACAGAAAAAAATATCGGTCAATCAAAGGTTTAAATAAAAAAGTGAAACGCATTTCGCGATTTGACTTCATATTTATAATGTACCTAATTTCTTTTACATAACCCACGATTTTGTTGAAATTACTTTTTCTACCCTTTAGATCTCTCCATGCAGCTCCCATACAAAATCTGAATAATCATAGTTAATTCAATAATTGATCATAATTCAATTTTATATTAAAGGTATATATAATCAAGTTTTACCTAGTGCTACCAGCTTCCTTTGCTTTTCTAGCAGCCACGAGTACTTCATCCGTGTCTAATAATTTGGTTGCCTTTACCATAGTTTTATATTTTGAAGATTGAGGACAATAAGAGCAATCTTCTGAACATCCGCCTGTTTTTATGCTTAATAAAGTACATTGTTGTACGGCGAGTGGATCAAAATTCTCACGATGCACTTTTGCCTTTATTTAAAAAAAGATTAAGGGAATTTGATCATATATTTAAAAGGGATAATCAAAGCGCAATTGGAACGTCGTCTTGGCAAATTTTAAATACTTTAAGAATTCTACATTATTTGTTTAACTTACACCGTAGAACAAAAGATCCATTAGAGGTGAATCGTAAATAGATTTTATTTCTTCTTCAGTCCAATCATTTCTTATTTGTCTTGAAGCATATAAACCAACCGCCGAAAGAGGTCTCGTATAAGTTGGTGCATTACCAACCGAAGCTAACCTACGCACCGTAGTAATTGATAAAAATTTAGATGAAATCGTGTTATGACTCTTTGAGGAGAATAAACGGAATGCCATTTTTAATTATAAGTTATAACGGGGTAATGATAAAGGCAATTAAAAAGAAAAAAATGAAGAGAATAACAGCCGAGGAATTTATATCGATCTTTTTGGCCTGGATCAACATTCTCATGTTGGTAACACGCATTTTTTAAAAAACAAAAATTTTAGATATGATCCGCAGGTTCATCTAAAACCCTACCCTGTCGGATTACTTTACAAATTTAGCAAGAATCAATTATTATCAATACATAATAAGACATTATCATTAAGAAAATTAAAGGTTAGATTTATTTTATAAAGTTGAAAAACATTTTTTTTTTATTTTATTTTTTATTTTTATTACGAAAAAAAAATAATAGGATTAAGCTCCGAACGGTTTTAAATCTTAGGCAATCCATTTATTTAATTTTGATCGTGATACAAGAAATTAAGTAATTAAAAATACTGTGTAATTTAAAAATTAACGATAAAAATCAAAACTTTTAATTGATCAAGAAACAAAAATTCCCAATAATCCCAAATCAAGAGCAACTAAATGGTTTGGGAATTGGTAATTCACAATCAACCTCTGAAACAATCTCAACTAATTCTTGACATTTTGCACATACTTTTTTATCTGTAGCACATTTGTTACACAAGATATGATAAGCTTTTTTAACAGTTTTTTCGTTACAACCTACACTAAAAATAAAGTCATGTTGAGTATTGAGTAAATTTCGTTAAAATTTTTTTATTGATAAAAGATTATAAATTTACCAACGTTTCGGTGTTGTTAAAGGCTTATACTTTTTATATTTTTTACGCCATTCAACAATTTCTTTACATCGACGGCAACTAAATTATAGAACATTATTAATCATTGATTACTTTTTTTTTTTTAAAAAAAAAAAATAATAATCATGATTACTTACAGTCCATTTATGGGTAAAGAATTAATATACTTCGTCTTTTTTGAGTTTTTATTTGGTTGAAATGCAAAAGTATTTTGGTACTTCGGTCCACTTTTCTTATTGCTGTTTGTTGATACATGGGTCATGTTAAAAAAAAAATCGGATTTGCTAAAATTCGAATTGAACAAAACCGATATTTAATAAAATTTTCGTGTAACCATAAAATGAAATAAAAAAAAAAAATTATATACGTTATATATATTCTTTTTATCTTTCAAATATTTCAAAATGGTAACCATTTTTTTCATTATAATGTATTACATCTATTATTATTATTTATTTAGAAACGTAATTTATTGATTCATTAGATTCGTAGACAAACGCGACTTCGCCGAGAATATCTATACAAAAAGTCATTAGAGACTAAAGAGAAACAAATTTATGAAAGAAAACAAAAAATCAAGGAAGCTATTCGAGGTAAATTAAAAATTTATTAGGATTAATAAACCATAAAGTCAATGAAATTCAACTTTCGTTTTTTCTTATTAGAGGGAAGACCAATTCCGACCGAATTGCGTGAGGAAGCCACAAAACTTCAAAAAGATTTAAATTTTGATGAAGCACAAAATGGTAAAATATTTTTGGGGGATTTATGATGACTTTGTCATATACTTATCAAATCAAATCAATTAATTGTAGAACCAACCTCACATATCGATGATGAATATGCGCGCTCTGGGATATACGATCCGAAAGTTTTGATAACAACATCACGTGATCCAAGTAGCAGACTCTCACAATTCGCAAAGGTGATTTATAGTATATAATTTTTTTTATTGAAGACTTATGACTAAATTAGAGGATTATATCTTTTATTAAACAGGAAATGCGTCTAGTATTCCCTAATTCACAACGAATAAATCGTGGTAATTATGTAGTCAAAGATTTGGTCAATGCCTGCAAAACAAATGATGTTACTGACTTAATAATAGTACACGAGCATCGTGGTGAACCAGGTAATAAATTTTATTTACCAAATAATTTTTAAAGATTATATTAATGTTTTTTTCCGGTTGTTATTCTTTAGATGGACTGATTGTATGTCATTTTCCTTATGGTCCTACGGCTTTCTTTTCATTACATAATGTCGTACTTCGACATGATATCCAAGACGAAGGCACAGTTTCTGAAGTATTTCCACATCTAATATTTCATAACTTTAATTCCAATCTTGGTCGTAGGGTAAGTAATTAATCACTTTAAATACTTTAATCAGGTATATAATAAATTGTTGAATTGTTTGTAGGTGATGAATATCATTAAATTTCTGTTTCCGGTTCCCAAGGAAGACAGTAAACGTGTTATGACTTTTGCAAATGACAGCGATTTTATTTCATTCCGGTAAAGGAAAATTCTACTAATTTAATTTAATTTATTTATTTATTTAAATTATTAAAGAAATTTTTTTTTTAAACCCTTAGGCATCATGTATACGTAAAAATAAATAACAAAGAAGTACAATTGGTTGAAGTTGGACCTCGCTTTGAAATGCGACGTATGTACTTATTTATTTGTGTTTTGTAATTTCTATGCGAATACTGCTTAATAATCCTCCACCTTGCTATAATTTAGTTTACGAAATCAGATTGGGAACTGTCGATTTGAAAGATGCTGATATCGAATGGGTTTTACGACCTTATCAGCGTACAGCAAAGAAACGCGATCATTTATAAGAATCTGCTGTTATGTACTATTCTGGAGATTTATATTATTTAATCCCAAGGTCGTTCCACGATAGATATATGATAGAAATTGTTTAAAATAATATTATGATGTTGGCACTGGAATCAAGGTTCCATTGTTGTCATATTTTGCCTAAAAAGGGTTTATGAATGAATATGTTAGGATTGTTGCCTCATATTGGTTCAAAATACGATTAAAATGATTTACCTTGAAAAATGTGTATGATAAAGTTATGGTATCAACGTCTTTCATTAAAGGATCATCGGAAAATTCCGGATCTATAAAGAAAAAAACTGGCATATCCACGGCTTCTCCTGCTTGTAATTTTTGTTCTTCAAAACAAAAACATTGTATCTTATTAAAATATTGACCAGCGTTAAGAGGTGTTACATTATAAGTGGCCAACCCAATAATATCTTGATTCGATTTATTCTTTGCTGTATAAAAAGCCAAAGCAGTTTCACCAGGTAAAACGTAAACTTCACGTTGCTGGGGAACGAAACTCCAATCCAGAGCAAGTGAAGTATCCGCATTAAAATGTATTCTAATTCTACGTGATTCTTTTGCCGGGATAAGTCTTTCGGGACTAAATTTTGAACTATCTGTATTAGGTGTTCCACTAAATCCAGTCGTTTGACAAAACATTCGATATAAAGGAACTGAAGCATAAGTAAAACCTACACCAAAAACTAATACGGCTATCGTGTACAATAGATAAGACTTATTCCTATCAATACGCTTCTGATAAGGATTAAATGGTTTGCTACGTCTAATGGATGTGGTCAAATTTCGTAAACTTATTGTACTAGAAAATTGATTTGATCCATTCTTTCCATTCTTTATTAACGATGATTTCTGGGTTGAAATTTAATTATTTAATCAAAATTAAATTAAATTAAAATGGGTAATTTAAAATTGTTGCATACCAATTTATTAGCGATAATGAAATTATGAAGCCGCAACGTTTGTATGTTTCTTGTAAAAAACCACATTTGTATCCTTTTGGTAAAAAAAAAAAAATGGGGACGAACGCTGATATTTTATCGAAGAAAAACCACTGGTTCGATACACTAAATTCTTAATAAAGAAATGATTTATTTGATCGACGATCGTCAAAAACACAAGAAATACTCTTTTTTGGACAGATCTGCTCATCCGAATTAGGCAAATACTTTTCTACGTTTTTGCTTAGTAATCTAGGAATATAGTTACCCATTATCCCATTATCCTAGAGTAATGTTTTCCTTGTCCTTTATATACAAATTTACAAAAAAAAAATTACATTTGTAATTTTTTATGACTACTATATATGGAGGCCGTAACACCAACACTTTTTTCACCCCACGTGACTTAAAAGTGCAGATCATTTCCAAAAATGGTAATCAAAATTTATTTAAATTAAATCTGAAATTTTTGAAGCAATAATTGCATCCTAATATATAAAAAATTCATAAAATTAATATAAAGTAATAAGATAATAAACATATTTCCTAGTGAAATATAATACTATTTTAAATATTTACTTAATCTTTCAACTGGTATAATAATGCATTATTTAGCCAAAATTAGAAAGTACAATATTAGTACAATGATTAGTATAATTAGTACAGTTAGTATATTATAATAATTAATATAAAATTAGTACAAGTATAATACAAATATAATGTTAATTTTATCTAGTACACATAAAATTCCTAACCTTATATTTAGCATTTATAAAATAGTACTTACTGACTCCTAATCAGCAAATAAGATTATATTGTAAATCTAATATTAAAGAAGAATTATGTAATATTGAGCTTTGGAAAGATAACTTCTATAAAATTGATAGAGATAAAATCATTTTAATTCATAATATATATAATTAATTTGTATCAAATGAATTTATAATTGATATACAAAAACTGAAAAAATATATAACAATCATATCTATTAATAAATAATTTTACCTGTAATGATAATTTAATTATATTTTATTAAATAAATTTGAAATAAACTATAAATTTTAATAAATTTATAAATTTAAAATAATTAGTAAAAGTTAATAATTTTATAAATTGAAAACAATTGATAAATTTATTTATATAAAAATCAAATGATCAATTTTAATTAAATAATAATCATTAATTGAATATTAAATTGACTGATAACTAATTGTTAATTAAATTTGGTTTGTTATAGTTTTAAATTTTTAAAAATAAATGTAAATTAAGTTAAAAACTAATTTATATAATTCTACCTAATATTTATAAATCAGATATTAACTGATTCATTTTCAATTGAAATATCTACTGATTTCTATTTTTTGATTACTGATTAAAAAAAAAGTGACTAATCAGAAAGATACCTGATTGATTAGCATTTGACCTGTAAATTCTAAATTAATATTATTTAATATTTTCTATCTTAAACTAAAATTCCTTAATTTAGACTTATTGAAACTAATTTATTAAAATAAAACTAATTTTTAGTAGTTTAGGATAAAATTCTTAATTATATTAATAAATTATATAAAATTTTTTATAATTCTTTAAAGTTTATTAATAAATTAAATTAATTTAATAATTTTGAATTTATTTTAAAAATTTCTATAATTTTTATAATTTTTAAGTTTTAAAATAAATTTTAAAAAATTATAATACTTTTTTTATTTTAATATAATTATTATTATTATTAACTATTTTTTTGTATAATTATTTATTATAACTATAATAAAATTTTTATTCTTAAAATTATTATAAATTTTCTTTTGATTTATATTGTTAATATGCAATTTGGTAAATGATTACAATTAAACAAGATATTTGAGTATTAATTCTTTTATTATTTATATAATAATTTACTTATAAATATCTAATTTTTATAACTTATGATTTGTGTTGTTTAAGAAAATTTATATGATTATTAAGATTATGAAGATTCATAATATAATAATATAAAGATAAGTTTATAGATAATAATATAATAAAATAAAAAACAAGTATTATGAAAAATAAATGTAGTATTTAAAAGAATTTGAATGAATTGTGAATTATATATTGCCTTTAAATTTTATCTCTTGCTACAAGTTTTAATCTACTATATTTATATATTTTGAAATACATATGATGATAAATTAACTATATAAAATAAATGAATTATATTAAATATATTAAATATAATTAAACTTATTGAATATGTTAAATATATTAACAATATTAACAATATAATATTTTTATGCAGATTAATATGTAAATCATTTAGTAGATCAATTTTGTAGATCTCTTTATATATCTGTTTATAAATTTAAAAAAATTAAAATTATTTAAAGATTAAAAATTGTAATTTTTTATTAAAAATTTTATCATTAATCTATATAATTTAATTTTAATTATATTAATTATAATACAATATTATAAAATTTATTATGAAGAATCATTTATTATTATAATTTTTATAATATATTAAGAAAACTTATGACTTTAATTAGTAATTTGTAATATTATTAGTGATAATATGATGGAAATAATAATAATAGATTAGAATTTTGACAATTAATTGAAATAGTAAAAACCATTTTAAAATATTTTCTTTAATATAATAAAATGATTTAGATAGTTTATAAATATATGAATTTTTAAAATAATTTTAATAAACTTAAAATATCTACTAATAATGATGATAAATATATAAAGTATCATTTTTATTTAATAACAATATTAAATTATTTCTATTAGATAATCTAATAGATAAAATAAATTATTTAAAACTTAGGTATAATAATATAAAAAAAAAATACTTATAATTTTACTGCTAATTAGCTAGTATTTTTTTTTTAAAAAAAAAATTACATTGTAAAAAATTAACATTTGTATAGTATCATTTGTATAGTATCGATGATGTATCATTCCTTACGAATGATTCTTTCACTTTATGATAAAAGTATCAGTATCAGTAGTATCAGTTTGTTTTTGTTTAATCTTGTAACAGATTAGGCTGGTTTTCACGTGATAAAGCAGAAATGTAGTGGAGGTATCACAATTCCGCCAATGCTCATAAAAAAGCTAGTTCAATAATGTGTTGCATGACTGACCCTTTTTTTGTTCAAAATATTTATATATAAAGTTGTTCCATATCACCAAACTAAATTACTTTAACGAATAATTTCTAATGTCTGAAAAAACTCCTTATACAGCTATTCCGTTTGAGGATTCTCAAGCTCCTAACGGTATTTTATAATTCGCTTTTATTTACTCTATTATTTCATGTATTTAAGCGTTCAATAAATAAACCCTTTAACGGTGTTATTTGCCAATATATTTTGTTGTTAAATAAAGAACGAGAATTGCCACCTTACAGTGAGAAACCTCGTTACACGTTTCCTCCTTCTTCTCTTGACTCCAATCCGCACGTTCAAAGAAAGAAAACATGGAGAAAAGCTTTACTTTTTGTATTACTTCTATTTTTGGGAGGAAGATTTTTGTTAGCTGGAATTTCGTTTTTTATGTTTAACGTACGTATTTTAGTTCATAATAATAAACTATAAAGAGAGTTAGTTAATACGTCTAAACCTATCGTTATACATAGGATTTCAATCCCAATGATGATCAATATATTTGGATTCAAGTTCCTGGCATGGAACCTCATTATGAACCAGAAATTGGATCACATGAAATGCCATATAATGCTCCAGCTAAGCCAATTCTCAACATTCCAGAATCTCCTATTTGTGAATCTTCCGTAAAGTGGAATGGTCCGAGTGAATTATTATTAGATCCTAATGATGTTACTGGATTGATTTTTAAAGTTAAAGGGATAGCAGTAAGTTTAACATAAAGTTCTATTTTTATATTATAAAATAATTATTTAAATTTATTATTTATTTTTTAGCACGGAAGTGTTATTATTCGTCAAGATCCTAACTCAAAAGATTTTCTTAACATTACAAATAAAATCTACCTTTCTGAGGATACTATCCAAGAACAAGTTGATATTAGAATTGATATCATCGATGAAGACTATTCTATCACTATTGAGGTACTTATTTATTTTTTAATATGTTAAATAAAATTTTTATTAATTTTTTTTCTGCAATTCTATTTATATAGGCTCCATCATTTGAAGGTCCTCGTCCTACCCAAAAATGTGTCCAAGTTGATACTATCATAACCATTCCAAGCCAAGTTCGTTTCTTCAGATCACTTTTAGTTGATGTTCCAAATAGCTGGATCTCTGCTGAAAGTTTAGGAGCTATTGATTTCGCTTATGTCAGTCTTAAGACTATTAATGGACATATTCGTGCTGATGTGAGTTAAAATTTATATTATCATTATAATTATTATTATAAAAATTCACAATAAATAAACCTGATTTTTTCTACTTTAGGACATCAGTGCTGCTATTGCCGAAGTTTCCACCGTTAATGGACACGTTAAAGGTGGTTACGTAATCGCCGAGAGTTTTGATGTAAGTAAATCGATAAATCACATTTTTTTTTAAATTTACTTGATATTAATTTATTTTAAAATTTAGGTTCGAACTATAAATGGAGGCATTGGAATCCATACAATTATTAACCCTTGGTCTGATGAAATATCCATTACAACAAAATCAATCAACGGCCATTTAGATGTTACAGTGGTACGTGTGAAATTATGTTTTGTTATATATTTGCGTAAAGTTATTCATATTCTTAATATCATTTAGCATGAATTGAACGAAAAACAAGCCCTTAATTTCAAAGCTGGATCCGTCAACGGTGGCGTCGTCGCAACTTTGGTACGTATTATGATTTTGACGTATCATTATACGAAACGCATATTTAATTCACTATTTTTTTTTTTTTTTTTTTTAATAGCCTGAAACATACTTTGGAAGTTTCTCTGTCTCCACATTATTTGGATATTCATATGTTGAGGGTAAAGATATTACATATGTAAGAAATTCACGAAATGTCAAAATGGGTTTTAAAGGTAAAAAAGATGACGGTGATGACGATGATGATGATGATGATGATGATGACGATGATTCCCATAAAAAGAAAATGAAAAAGGTGCACAAGAAAGAAAAGAAAATGATGAAGAAAACTAAAAAAGGATGCCGTCACAATCGTCATGACGATGAAAAGGCATCACAAATTGCTATTGAAGCAGTAACTGGATCTCTTGAATTATACTTGTAAGGAAGTATGATTTAGAATGTATGTAGGCTATTTATTTAACGTGTGATTTGCAAATATTATTGTTCATTGTATTTCTGAAATAAGGTTTTGGAATATACATATATTATTATTATTATTATACTTTTTTTATTATTAATAAAGTTTTAAAATACACATAAGTAAATTCAATTTAAAAAAATAAAATAAGCTTATCTGAAAAATCATCGAAATTGTCATCACCACGTTCTAATTGACGAAGATATTTCCTCCTCAGGCAATGATGAAGCAATTTTGCTGTTCTTTTTTTACTCTTAATGTTACTATAATAAGCATCTCAAATCACAAGAAATTTAGAGTTTTGGAAATAGGCAATTGCACATTGGTCAGATCAAAGAATTACATGAAATCAAAAATAGGTTGCTTTCCGTAAATTCCGCAAACGAATTTCATTCGCCGAGTTAGACTCTTTTCTTTTCAGTATTTATCTGCAGTAGATCCAATCCCCCTTCTTCCATAATACACAGTTAATATTTAATAAAACATTTTATGGTTGCGTTTTACAGGACCTGCCTTTTTGACCTTCTCTATCATTATCTTTAATAGAAAGCTTTTTAGCCTGTGGTGTGATTGATGACGTAGTTGTTGATGAATATCCTCCCGAATTTAGAACACATGATATCAACCCAGCTATTCTCATAATAGATACTATATCCAGAACAAAAAACCATGTTTGAATAGACATTTGCCCTTCCCTTTTCCAAATAACGCGCCCTTTCTTTCTTTTCATTATTTCATTTTCATAAAAAATGTCTTTGGATTAAGGAAATTAACAAAACAAGCCCAAGCGTTAATGTGGTCCAAACAATTTGAGGTTTATGGATGGCCTGGAATGAGTTGTCAATCATCACAGCTAGATTTACAAATTATTGCCTTTTAAGCATTTGTCACGCGGCACAGGTATATCCGAAATTACTTCATCTCTTACGTTAATATCTATGTGGAATAGAAACGAAGCGTAGTAGTAGATAGGCGAAAAAGTAGCATTAGATAGTATGGAAACTCTCATTTAATTGATTAGTGCTCGAGAAATTTCCCCTTTAAACGTCCGCTCCTCAAATTTTACACTATTAGTTGGTGCTAGCTTCTTTACATTCATTTACAAGAAAAATAAAGTTTCGCTTTGAATTTTTATGCTTTATTGATAGAATATTCCCTCATTCCTGCAATTACACTTATTTCTCTACATGAAAAAAAATATATTAAAGTTATTATAGTAGGGTGAACTTCTTAAGTTTATTGTTAAAATATCCATCCATATATTTACATCACTATTACTTGGATCTGGACTATTTCCACCACGATCAGAATCTGCTGGCAAACTACTGGTATAGTATTTTATCTTGTTCTCTATGATTCGTCTCAGATCTTGAAGTTGTTATCCTTTACATGCGGAAGTTTCCATCCACTAAATATTTTCTTGTTGTTTCAAGAGACGATGATATCATATCCTTGTACTCGTGCAAAATCAATATAAAGTACATCTTTTAGACACTGCTATAAATCCCTACTATTTTTAATTTCATTTCAATAATAAAGGTTAATATGTTCATTTTCGCATGTAAGTATACGCGTTGTTTAACGTCATCGTCGTCAAGTTGTTGTTGTTATGAGGCTTTGTCAGTATATACTTTACTCCTTCTTTCCACTACTTTAGGCTTTTTCGAACACTTATCCATGAAACGTTTATAGTTTTCTTCATCAATAAACCTTTTGATAATATTTTTCCACGAATATATGGGCTGATAATTTATGATAACAGGTTTTCCTCTATACACTTTAACATTAGAGAATAGTGATTTGTATTGTTTATTACGTGCACATTCTATGATACCTATCATAGACCCAGCACTATCCTAATATGTCCTAAAAATTTTGAGGGGATGCTAGACTCATCTTTAACTTCCTTATAACACTCGTTACAACTCGGGACATCATGATCATATTTGTTTTATCTGTGTCATCGACATTAGTTAAAAAAAAAAATCTCTGACAGATTTAACGTGTTCACTATCACCAATTCTTTTTAATCTCATTCTTAGGTTTTCCAATCTAGACTCTAGTTTAGCAGAACAGTATAATGTTACAACTTCGATAAAAGCACTTTCGGTATCTCTTGATATCGCGGGAGCAAATTTCGACATATCTTTCAAATAATTCGTAATTTCATCAATATACTTAACATCGCTGTCGAGCCAAGCAAAGTTCTTAGGTTCTTAGAAAGATAAATTTCACAGCGACCTGGTAAAACTTTCATCCTCAATGTAACTACGAAAGGCTTACCTTAATGTATTCCTAAAGAAAGTAAAGAAAAAAAGTTAAAAACGACTAAAAACCATCTCCGAAAGGCTTACCTTAATATATTCCTAAAAAAAAGTAAAGATACTTCTTTATCTCTTGCAAGTATTGTTGCTAAGTTGCAGGAAAATCTCTCCCGAACATTCAAGGTAGTGACTTCTTTACTTGCTTCACCGACAACAAAGTTGATACTCTCGGCAACGCACCCTTTACTATACAATTCTTTCTCTAGCTCTTTCACGTATTCATTACTATATAATTCTTTTTCTTGACTTATCACTTGCTCCATTTTGATTTTTTTGAGCTCTTCCCGCATTCATATTGATTAAATTTCCGATCCTACGATTGATCCGAATGTGAATTTAGTATTTCTTTCCAATAAGCATCTAAATCAAAATCACCATTATAATCAAAATTCTCATCTAATTTACAATATATTCCCATTCAAATGTAATTACACTATTTGGATTTTCAAATTCAGGAATACTTTTATATAAATTTATATCTTGCCTGGCTTGTTGTAAATGAAGATATCGAGGATCAAAACATTGAATTGCTTTGAATAATAATAAAATAAATGTTTTTTAAATTCATTCAATGCCAAATGATAAGCCTCCTGAAATCTAAATATATATGTTGAAGAATCAATTAAATTTATCTGTCATCTCAGTAGATTTTCAATGCCAGATTGTAATTGTGCTTCAAGTTGTATTAATTGAATTGAAACAAAAGATACTATAGGCTTATTTCGAATTTTAAAAAATTCTAATGTATTGAACAGACTAAATGTAAAATAAAAATATTAATAATGAGTAATTAAGAATCTTTGAAAATCTGTACTAGTTTTTGAATTGCCTTGCTTCATTATTATTAAGAAGATCTTCATTAAGAAAAAAATGTTTTAACAGAGAAATATATTTGCTCATTCAAAATATGAAATTAAACCATGAATTCTATTGCATTTTAACTGGAAAAGAAGGTAATGTAGATTGCAAATTAGAATCCTGCGAATTAAGAAAAGAAACCCATCTTCTTTTATAAGAATTTTTGTGAATAAAAGATGATTTAATATTCATAATTACTTCATTAATAACTTAAAAATTTTAAAACTATCCAGGTTTTACCAACTAAATTTAGAATATATGTTAAACAATAATTATGCTTCATTTGGTATTTTAAAGAAGTATTATTAGGGATTATCAAATATAAATAAAATAATATTTTCAAAAGAAATATTATAAAATTACTAATTATATAATAATTATATTGTTAACAGTAGTTAAATACAGTCAAACCTTGATATAGCGAACCCTTGATATAGCGAATTTTTAAATCAAATATATTAAAATTACCTTTACTATAGTGAACTAGCCAATTAAATTCTTTAAAAAATTCGTTATAAGCTTATAACGAAGTTGATATCCAGATCCTAGAATTCGTTATATCAAGAGTTCACTGTATTCAATTTTAATAAGCTTGGTTTTATTATAAAAACTAAATCATATATTAACTGCTACTCTTCTATAAACATCAGTTGATTCATCAATAGTTATAAAAATTTGTTTTTCAATTAAATTATTTTTTAAAATTTTTATTGACAAATTAAATGTTATTGGTAAATATTTGCTATGCAATTAAGTAGATTCAATAATAAAACACTTAATATAATAAAGGATTATTAATATTTATATATATAAAAAAAAAATAAAAAAAATAAATAAATAATATAAATATAAATACTATTTTAAGAAGAATGGTTTAAGTTTATCAACTTTTTCAAGTGAAATATTAGTTTATGTTAAAACATGTATCAAATCATTTCACGTTCTTCTTAATAAGTATTAAAAGTATATTTGTATATTTTTTGAGAATTTTCTCTTATTTTATACATATTATTTCTATATTTATCAGTTTTTAAATGCTGATTAAATAAAATCTTGTTTTATAATTTAAAATAATTTTTTATTATCAACATAAAAATTGTTTTATATTCTTTATTTTCATTAATATGATTAATAGAAAAGATTATTTTAAAAATAAAAACATACATTTTATAAAATTTAAAGAAAGTTTTATTTAATATTATTTTACTTAATATTTTTTTTTTATAATTATTTAATGTACTGGTTGCTTTTTTAACCAGAATCATAAAAGTTTCAAAATTAACTGAAATTCAAAAAACTGCCTTGTATAACTTTTATAAATCTCTTATTACCCAATCCCATTTCTACACTCTTTTGGTTTAAAAAAATGCTAAAAATCTTTTTGTTCCTAAAGATACTCTACTCTGATCACTAATGAATTAAGCTGTTGCTAAATTCTGTTCTATACATATTGTAACCCAAATGATCTTCAGAAAATTAGAAATGTGACGCAGTAAAGTGATCTGCAAATGATCATCATGTGAATTGATCTACAAGAATCAATGACACAATAATCGGCAA